>ML378830.1:0-24147 GCA_005239525.1 Nicotiana knightiana
AATATAGTGATACATGTACATGCATCTTCATGCATTTACCACCGTGCTACAGCCGGTCGGGCAGTTACCACCGGTTGGGCAGTTATGTATCATTATTTACCGCTGGTTGGGTAGACACGCATATTCATTTACCATCGAGCTATGACCGGTTGGACAGTTACATATTTATCACGAAGCTACGACCGGTTGGGGAGTCATGCATTTATCACCGAGCTACGGCCGTTTGGGCAGTTACACATTTACTATCGAGCTATGGCCGGTCATTCTATTATGCATTTACCACCGTGCGAAGGCCGACCGGACAATTACCACAGATCATTTGGGCAGTCATGCATCATACGATATGGATAATAGTCTAAAAGAGAAGCATTATATATATAAGTATAATGAATACGCATATATGGTGGCACTTCAGAGATTCAGGTTGACTCTTATATGTCTTTAATTAATGTTGAATTATGGTTATGTTTCGGTTCTGCCATACATACTCAGTATATTATTCGTATTGACGTCCTTTTGTTGGGGACGCTGCATTCATGCCTGTAGGTATATATAATCATTTTGACGATCCCTCATAGTAGACGAGATTGGCCTTCAACAAAGAATCGGTAAGACTCCACCTCATTCGGAGTGCACCCGAGTCTATGAATCATCGTGTCAGTGTTTTGCTACAGACTTATGGGTATACCGGTACCCTGTCCCATTTGATGTCAAATAATCTTAGAGGCTTTATAGACAGAGTTTCGTTTTGTGCAGTATGTCAGGGGCCTTGACGGCCCATATGTATTAATGTTTTAAGAAAAACGGTACAGTGATTTAAGGTTTCCCACTTACACTTGTACATTATGATTTATGGACATGTTGTCCCATGATAGTTACAAAAGGAATGAGTTCATCCAACTCGACCTATGTATATTCTAGTTCTGGTCGAATGATCATGAGTTACACAGTGGTTCGCTTGGGCCAGCTCGGCACCGGGTGCCAGCCATGCCTCCCCAGGTTTGGGGCATGGAAAAGTAATATCTACCTAACGTGAGTTTAATACATAGATTATGTGTAGCTTTTATCACAAAAAAATATGGTAATCATGGGTTTAGATGAAAAAACATAGGGTTTGGTAAAACATGGGATGTTTCCACGAAAATGGTTATGGAATTTAGTGAAAATCATATATTTTAGTTGATGAGGTTATGGGTAACAACTTTCTTTGAAAATATCCGGAATTCGGGCACGTGGGCCTGAGGGTGAATTTTAGGGATCTTACATTTAGGGTTGGTTAATCTCGTTATAGTTGGAATACGAACTTTTGAGCATGTATTGATTAGTTTATATATTATTTGATTAGTTTTTGATTGTTCGGCACCAAATTGAGTGTTTGAGCATAATCTTGAACCGGGAAGTATGCTTCGAGACGAGGTAAGTCTCTTTTCTAACCTTGTAAGAAGGAATTTACCTCACAGGTGAATTAATTAATATGTGTATCTCTTTGTGGGGGGATACATACATACGAGGTGATGAGAGTCCGTGCGTAGCTACTATTTATGCCATAGTCCAGGTAGTCTACGACCCATAACATGCTATACTTGAAATGGTTGTTCCCTTACTTGTTAATTTGATTTCTTAAATAATATTTCAAAATTTATAAAAGAATTTCAAAGGGGTAAGTTTCACTTATTTGAGGTTGTGAATAGAACCATTGACTCTTATTGAAATACTTGAATTTCTTTAAAGTATTTTCTATTTGTGGAGCGGACCGAGCGCCTCGTTACATATAGATGCATCTATGGTTTGCGCCGTTCGACCCTCGACAATGCAGAATTTACATATCATTATGTTGGTTCGGACCGTATGACTTCGGCATTATATGCGCATGATTAACTCTTTGGACTTCTCATAATTGATATTGCTTCAATGTTTTGATGAGATAAATCATTAAACGATGAAAGATAAATTTGGGATTTAATAATTGTGAAAAGGATATTTATCATCTACTGTTATTGAGCTTTCAGTATATTTCATGTAATTCATGTTTAGTTATAATTTTAATGTATTATCATTAGCCTTATTAAGTGTCAAAGTCGACCCCTCATCACTACTTCTTCGAGGTTTGAATGGATACTTACTGGGTACATGTTGTTTTATGTAATCACGCGACACTTCTGCATTTAAATGTGCAGGATCTGAGGCAGGTGCATCTGTATATCCGTCCGGCACGCATACTTGATCCTTGTTGAGATTTCACGGTGATCTGCCCTTCCGAGCCGTTCAGCAGTATGCGAAAGTCTCTCTTTTGATTTATTTTCTGTCTATTCTATTTCAGACAGTAGAGTAGAAATCTTTGATTCTAGTAGTTGCCCACATACTTGTGACACTAGATCTTGGCACACACTAGTAGACTCGTTAAAAATGAGAATTCACTTGGTTGTTCACTGTTGGCTTGTCTAGCAACGGTGTTGGACGCCATCACAGCTTGATATAAAATTGGGTCGTGACAACATGGTATTAGAGCACTAGGTTCATGTAGGTCTCACAAGTTATGGGCAGGCCTAATAGAGTCTTGCGGATCGGTGCGGCGACGTCTGTACTTATATTTTGGAGGCTATAGGGTGTTAGGAAACTACTCGTTATTCATATCCTATTGTGCAGTTGATGGTGTACTAAGTTTCTTCCTCTTATTCTCTAACATATGGTAAGAACGCACGCAGAAGATGTTCCAGACCCGGGAGGGGATGCTCCCCCTGTTGCTAGAGGCCGAGGTAGAGGCCGGGGGAGGGCACCAGCCCTAGGTAGGGGACGAGGACATCCCAGAGTTGCCCCAGTTGCACCACCAGCGTTGAGGAGCACTCAAGTGCCCGCATCAGAGCCAGCTCCAGTCAATTTCACAACAGCACCAGGATTCCAGGAGGTCATGGGCCGTATGCTACAGTTCATGGATTCTATGACCCAGGCTGGTTTATTTCCAGCAGACCCAGCCATATCTCAAGTGGGAGGGGGAGCACAGACCCCTACTGCTTAGGATCCTGGGCATGCAGTTGTTGTATATCATACCTCGGGCCCACTACCCATGGGCGGAGCCCAAAAAGTTGCAGCAGCTGTACTTCAGCCTTGACCAGTTGCAACTGGCAAGCCGTAGAAGATGCTGATGGATGGATCAAGCTTCACCCTCCTGTCTTCGGGAGTGAGCGACATGAGGATTTGCAGAACTTCATTGACAGGTGCAGGGACATACTGCATAACATGAGTATATTGGAGTCTCATAGAGTGGATTCCCGAATTTTTACTAACTCCGATATTTCCTGAAAATTTCGCCAGAGATTCCTTTGTAATTAGGCCATCTACCTGTCAGAGAGCCCCCGAGACATATTTTAACCAATTCCACACATGTTCAGTTACTCTATCAACTTGAACATAATCCGGTCATTTCAACAAGCTACATATAGTTCAATTACTTCCACAAGCCTCACGGAATCCGGTTAACTCCACAAATTTTCACATAATTCTACTATTACAACGAGTTTCACATAATTCATCTAATCACAACAACATATACATTTATGGCCCAAATTTTGAGAAGTCACAATAGTAGAGCAATTAGGGGAAAAATAGGGTGCTTTTTGACAAAATTGAACATAACATATAATTGCTTAGAGATGACAGTTCGCACGATCACTACTATACTTATTAAAGCAAATAGGGGTACTTTTCTTTCATTTCATTTTCCGCTTCCCACGTGGCTTCCTCAACTTGCTAACTTCGCCACAACACTTAAACTGAAGAAATTTCCTTGTTCCTCAATCTACGGATTTGCCTATCAAGAATAGCAACCGGAATCTCTTCATACGATAATTCTTTGTTAACCTCAATTAGTCTCAACTGGCACGATAATTGATGGATCTCCAACCACTTTCTTTAACATAGACAAATGGAACACCGGGTGGACTAATGACATTTCAGGGGGCAATTCAAGCCTATAAGCCACATGTCCTATCCTTTGAGCAATTCGATACGGCCCGACATACCTAGGGCTCAATTTTCCTTTCTTCCCAAACCGCATTACTCCCTTCATGGGAGACACCTTCAAGAATACCCAATCATCTACTTGAAACTCCAAATCTCTAAGAGGAGCGTCCGCATAGGATTTCTGACAACTCTGCTGTTTTCATCCTCATCTAAATGACTTTAACTTTTTCCATAGCTTGGTGCACAAGATCAAGTCCTAGAAATTCTGCCTCACCAACCTCGAACCATCCAATCGGAGACCGACACCTCCTTTCGTACAACACCTCAAATGGGGCCATCTGAATACTAGCATGGAAACTGTTACTATGAGAAAATTCCATAAGCGGAAAGTGATCATCCCAGCTACCCGTGAAATCTAATACACAAGCCCGTAACATATCTTCAAGCGTCTGAATGGTCCGATCTGCCTGCCCATCAGTTTGTGGGTGGAATGTTGTGCTGAGATTTACCTGAGTACTCAAACCTTGCTAAAATTTCTTCCAACAGTTAGCTGTGAACTGGGCCCCTCGATCTGAGATAATAGAAAGTGGAGTGCCATGGAGCCTGACTATTCTGCAGTATCGGTGCACTTGACTGGCAAGAAATACACCGACTTTGTGAGTCGATCCACTATCACCCAAATCCAGTCGAACCTACGTGGAGTGCGAGGTAACCCCACCACAAAGTCCATATTGATCATCTCCCATTTCCACATTGATATTTCCATAAGCTCCGTCAACCCACCGGGCCTCTGATGCTCGGCCTTTACTTGCTGACAATTTGAACACTTAGCCACAAAGTCCGCCACACCCCTCTTCATACCATTCCACCAATAAATTTCCTTGAGATCATGATACATCTTCGTAGAACCTGGGTGTACTGATTACCTGGAGTTTTGTGCCTCTGCCATCACCCATTCCCGAAGACCATCCACGTCCAGAACACACAGCCTCCCTTAGCACCGCAAAAAGCCGTCATCATTGCCGTGTGAAAATGCTGTAGTCTTATGATTCAGATTTTTCTCTCTCAATCGTACCAATGTTGGATCTCTGAATTGCTTTTCCTTGATTTCCCTTCCAAGTGAAGATTCTGCTCCATTACACACCACGACATCCCGCTCGTCTAAGGTCGAAAGACGGACCCCCAGACCAGCCAACTGATAAACCTCTCGAGCGAAAGGCCTCTGATTTGCTTCCAAATGAGCCAAGCTACCTATGGATTTCCGACTAAGAGCGTCGGATACCACATTCACCTTTCCTGAATGGTACGAAATATTCATATCATAATCTTTGAGCAACTCTAACCACCTCCGCTGCCTTAAGTTTAACTCCTTCTGCTTGAATAAGTATTGAAGACTCTTGTGGTCTGTGAACACGTCCACATGGACCCTATAAAGATAATGCCGCCAGATTATTAATGCAAACGCAACTGCCGCAAGCTCCAAATCATGCGTCGAGTAATTCTTTTCGTGATTCTTGAGTTGCCTAGAAGCGTATGCTATTACCTTACCACATTGCATCAATACACACCCCAAATCGACCCTTGAAGCATCACAATACACCACAAACCCTTCCGAACCTTCTATCAAGGTCAACACTGGCGCCGTAGTCAATCTCAATTTCAATTCTTGGAAACTCTTTTCACAAGCATCGTACCACTGGAACTTAACCGCTTAATGCGTCAGCTTAGTCAATGGGGAGGCGAGGGTAGAGAATCCCTTCACGAACTTCCGATAATACCCCGCCAAACCCAAGAAACTGCAAACCTCTCTCGGGGTCGTTTGCCTAGGCCAATCCTTTATTGCTGCAATCATTTGCGGATCAACCCGAATCCTTTCCCTGGAAACAACATGGCCCAAAAAGGCGACTGATTCTAGCCAAACTTCACATTTTGAAAACATTGCATACAACTGGTGCTGAGCAAGAGTCTGCAGAACTGCCCTGAGGTGAGTAGCATGATCTTCCTGACTTCGCGAATAAATGAGGATGTCGTCAATAACGACAATCACAAAGGAGTCAAGAAACGGTTTGAAAACCCGATTCATAAGATCGATAAAAGCTGCTGGGGCGTTGGTTAGCCCAAAAGACATTACCAGAAATTCAAAGTGCCCATAACGAGTCCTGAAGGAAGTCTTAGAAATATCCTTTTCCCTGAGATTTATTTGGTGCTACCCGGACCGCAAATCAATCTTTGAGAAGAACTTAGCACCTTGAAACTGGTCGAACAAATCATTTATCTGAGGCAATGGATACTTATTCTTGATGGTGACCTTGTTGAGCTACCAATAATCAATACACATCCGAAGTGATCCGTCTTTCTTTTTGACAAAAAGAACCAATGCGCCCCAAGGTGAAACACTTGGCCGAACGAAACCCTTTTCTAATAGATCTTTCAATTGTTCCTTTAGCTCTCTCAATTCTGCTGGCGCCATTCGGTAAGGTGGAATAGATATTCGCTGCGTATCTGGCAATACATCAATCGCGAAATCGATTTCTCTATCTGGTGGAATCCCAGGAAGCTCGTCCAGAAATGCTTCAAGAAATTCATTCACAACAGGCACAAATTCGGGAGCAGGCACCTCTGAAGTGGTGTCCGCAACCCGAACCAAATGATAGATGCACCCTTTCCCGATCATTTTTGAGGCCTTAAGGTAGTAAATGAGTCTACCTCTTGGCACAACATTATTTCCCTCCCACTCGATAACTGATTCATTAGGAAACTCATTCCTCATAATCCTGGTTCGGCAGTTGAGTTTAGAAAAGCACGAATAGAGCCAATCCATCACCATAATTAATCAAAATCTACCATTTCTAACTCAATAAGATCGGCCGTGGTATCCCGACCACGCACCGTGACAACATAATTTCTATAGACCCGCACGACCGTAATAGAATCACCAACAGGCGAATCCCACGATCTTCCCGTAATTCATATCTGAATGCAAAGCAACGGTAGCAGCTTCATTAACAACCATGGGACCAAAGCCCTGAACAAACCGTCGAACTGTGGCCTCCATAGTCGGCATCATGTGGGTGGCATATTTGAACAGGCACACGAACTCCATGTGGTACTACCACACACTCATGTTGCTCTGCTTAAGGACCTCGAACTCCCAAGCATGGGCTGCCATAGTCTCGGCAGGCAAGAAATGATCCATGAAGGCATCAAAAACTCATCCCACTTTGCTGGAGGGTTCCCCTCCCCACGGGACCCTTCCCACATCTCAAACCACGAATACACTGCTCCCTTTTGACTGATAGGAATCTAACTAAACCCCCTTGGTCTCTGTAGCTTTCATAACTCGGAGGGTCTTGCCCATCTTATCAATGAACTCCTAAGGATCAGCCTCGGGGTCGGTGTCTGTGAACTCTGGAGGGGCTAACCGCAGAAACTGGCTGATCCTGGAACCTGAAGAATCCCCTTGCTCGCTAGAGGATGCAGGGGCAGCATGTGATCTTTGGGCCTGGGAGGCCACTAGCTGAGTCTACATCTGAAAGCTCCCTTGAGGTCCCCATCAGAAATACCGGGACCGGAAGCTGGGACTGAAGAAGAATCAGGAACATCAGCGGGAGGGGCTGTAGCACCCTCCGCTGGAGTAGGAATAGGAATATCCCATCCTGAAATGGAAGAGTCAAGTAGATTCAGGGTCGGGGAATCATTCTCACCCGCACCATCAGATAAGGAATTCACGGCCACTCCTGGGGTGGCATTGGCATCTGGACCGAGTCGGGCTCTCTTCTTGGGTGCCATGTACTAAAAATTGGAACAATGCACGCGTTAGATAAAGATGTTTTAACCTTCCACTTCATCGCACGATACAGAGTAACAATGAAAGGGTATTTTCCTAAATGTCCATGCAACCCACTAATTATAGATGTGGTCGACAACACCCCGATAAGAAGGGCTCTACTATACACGGCTCAGAGACATCCTAGGAAACTTTTAAAAAAACCTTAGGCTCTGATACCAAGTTTGTCACGCCCCAAAACCGAGGGACGAGACCGGCGCCTAACCGGATGATCCCGGTCAAGCGGACCTGGATTGCCTTTCCTACCCAACGCATCACCCTGTGTTTATAATATTTTACTCCACAGGAATTAGCAATTTAGAGTTTAAGCATGAATCAACTACTCGAGCCCTTACTATCCTTTATCATTTCCACATTTGGTAATCACAAAACATACAACAATTCCTATTCGGACCACGATTACTAGTAAACACATTTACTGCCCAAATACATATATGTACAACCCACATCATGTCTACCGAGCCTCTAAGAGTACTAAAGGTTTACACAATACTTGCCGGCAACAAGGCCCCATCTATAACTTAAAATGCATAACCTATACAAAAAGGATGATGTAGATTACACACGGCTCCTAGAGGAAATGGGGCTCACCGGATCTGCTGAAGGTACGAAGGGGAAACACCACTATCGGCGGTCTGAGCTACCTGCTATGAAACCACCTACACCCATATAAAAGATGTAGCGCCCCCGCAAAAGGGACATTAGTACCATTGAATAGTACTAGCATGTAGGAACCAAGTTTATTCCAAGTAGAATCAAACAACGCACAACTAGAAGGTAATTAGGGTAACAACACAAGTACCACACAAGTATACAGAAAATCGCAACAACGATTTCACAGTTACTGGTTTCAATTTCCCATCTGTTGTAGAGGGCAACCCGATCCCACCGTACATTCTCATATCACCCTTATTACCTCTCCAACCTTATTACTTCGTGTTGTGGCGCGCAACCCGATCCCACCGTACATTCTCATTTCACCCTTATTGCCTCTCCACCCTTATTACTTCGTGTTCCGGCGCGCAACCTGATCCCACCGTACGTTCTCATTTCATAACAACAATCACCAATAATTATATCACAAGGACCTTTATCATGAAGTACATAAGTTCATATCAACCAATAACTATGTGAAATCAAGGCACAATTATCCTTACCAATCAACAATTCATATATGGTGTTGCCACAATCATTTAACTCAATGAAATCAGCCCATATTCAGTTTCATCATTTACTACACAATATTTAGCACTTGGATACATTCAACACTTTATTTCATTATAGTTTCTTTCATTTTGCAGCACATCCTCTCATACCGATGTATTCAACATTTAACGTGCATTACACATGCTAGGATAAGCACAAAGAGTCACCCTTCATAATCTCAATTAGCATGTTAATTGATTTAAGAAAATCAGAGAATGAATTCATACAACTCGACACAGCTGGACAAACAATTCACATATGCTCAAGCAAGAACTTCATGACATGTACTAGGACACCAACATGGTAACTCTATAAAGACTAAAGTTAGCCATACATACCTTGAATCAGAATTCCACTTTAATTTTCTACCACAACTCACCGGACCTTCTAGAACCTTCAATCTAGTTCACAATGTGGCATAATTTAACTTATAATTAGAAACAATGGTCATGTCTTGAACTCACTTGATCATCCTATCAAACACTATGTGTGCTTTTAGATTAAAGGGCCTTTTTTTAGTGAAAGATTACTCTAACCCATTTCCTTTTACTAGATTATGACTAGGTAGTTACATACATGCAAGACTCCTACCCCATCTTCAGGAACTCACCTAACCATGTTTCAATTTAACAAAAATCTGGAAATTAGGGTTGATGGGGTTGAAGCTTACCTCTTGTAGTGAAAAAATAGTGTTCTACTTGATCAATTCCAGGCCTGAGTAATGATGGAGGAAATTTTTTTATGAAGTTGGAACTCTCTCTCTCTAGAACACACTCTTTCCTCTCTCTACTTTATCAAAAAATGAGCTTAAAATGAAAGGGGTATGTGTTTTAATGAACTGGGGGTCGGGTATGAAATTAGAAATTTAACAGTCCCGAAGCAGAAATACGGTCAGGAATGTGATCGCATCTGCTATGCTGTCAACATTCCTGCCGCTTAATTGGCCCTCAAATGGGCAAAAAAGAAAAATAGACTGCCCAGGTATGCGACCACTATGCGGTCCGCATACCTGTTATGCCATCGCATAGTGCGTCGCATAACTCCCTCCGCAGAAGTCAAGGTGCAAGAATGCGACAACTATGCAGCCCGCATTCGTGAAATGCGATCGCATTCTTGGCCGCATAGCTGTCCTCAAAACGGACAGCAAACTGTCCAGGTATGTGACCACTATGCGGTCCGCATACCTGATCTGCGATCGCATAGTACACCGTAGACCTTCGCAAATCTGGAAAATTTTATCTTTTAAGTCCCGGGTACTTTTTACTCAAAAAAGGTATGTTTTAAGAATTTCTACAGTCATAACAACACGGGGACCTATTTGGGCGTTATTTTTAGCCATGAAATTTTATGGGTCTTTGGAAAATCAATCTTTGAAAATACCTTAGCACCCTGAAGCTGATCAAATAAGTCATCAATACTCGGCAATGGATAATTGTTCTTGATGGTGACATTGTTCAACTACCGATAATATATGCAAATCCTCCTCGACCCATCCTTCTTCTTCACGAACAACACAGACGCACCCCAAAGCGGGACACTAGGTCTAATGAAGCCCTTATCAATCAAATCTTGCAACTGCTCATTCATGTCTTTCAACTCTGGCGGGGCCATACGATATGGCAGAATAGAAAAGGGCTGAGTTCTCGGAACCAAATCAACAAAGAAGTCAATATCTTTGTCGGGTGGCATCCCCGGCAGATCTGTAGGAAACAACTCTTAAAACTCACGAACAACTGGTACTGACTCCAATGGAAGGAACCTCCGCACTAGAATCGTGAACATAAGCAAATAAGCTAGACACCCTTTCTCGACCATATGCCGAGGGCATTGCTAAGGTCACCGTCTTGGCGTGACAATCCAATATAACATGATAAGGTGACAACCAATCCATACCCAAGATGACATCAAAATATACCATATCAAGGACTAGGAGATCTACTCTAGTCTCGAGACTCCCAATAGTAAACACACACGAATGATATACACGATATGCAACAATAAAATCTTCCACAGGTGTGGACACATTGTCACGCCCCTTTTTCTCGCAAAATCGGGTTTCGACACGTGACAACTCTTTTAAGGAAGGTGTTAAAATAGAGAGTCGCCACCTAACGGGTTTAAGGTGCGTTAGGGCACCTATTTGCAAATAACTCTGGTTTAACCATTTTGTGTCACCAAAGATCGGGTAAGGGCTCAAAATAACTCAAAGAAAAGGTGTAAGTCACTCTTCGTGGTCCACAACTGTGGGTCCCGACCAAACTTTAATTATATGAATTCGTCAAATAATCAGAGAGAATAACAAGAAGTTTGGGCATCTATATCAAAAGTCCCTGAATAAACACAGATAATTGATTTAAAGATAATGTGGGGGTCCTACGTTTTTTAGCCTAAAAGATCACCTCGTGCAACATAAATAGTACTTTAGCAGGGTGTTACTTGTATTATTCAGTGGGCACAGAGTATCATTTCCTGCTACCCGATTACTATTTTTATGTTTTTACCTAAAGCGCACTAGTTGATTCTAAATCGTGCCTTATGTGTGCACTACCCATCCCATGCCTATGGCCCGGGAGGCATTTGGACCTCTATTTTGGATGATTCTAGACTTAACTTAGGCTGCTCAAAAATGATAAAAAATAGGTGACATAGAAAACAAGTTGGACTTCATGTAAACGCAATTAAGGGCTCAAGTTAGGCTCCACACTTAGACAACAAATGCACGCAAACAAATTCTCATATTAGGCATTTGACATTTTCAGAATTGAAGCAAATTAAAGCCATTAAGCCTTATAGACATGGTTTCTATGTGGCCTCGGAATTCAAGCATGTAGGCATTTCAGATGCAAGGTTTCATCTTATAGACATGGTTTCTAAACAACTATACGGTTTAGGGGGATTTGGTATTGCATGATGATTATTGAAATTACAGATTATAAGTGTTTAAACCTGTAGACATGATCTCTAGGTGATTTACGCAGTAGTTGGTAGTGATAACCATTGAAAATACTTAGAATTAATCAGTTTGATCCTATAGGCATGCTTTCTAATATTGGTATGGCTAAGCAACAAAATAGTGTTTGAATGTTCAATATTAACACTTCAAAGCGAGTGATAATACCCTATAGGATGGATTTCTAATGATTAATGATTAACGATTAACGATTAACGATTGGAACTGATTTTTTATACTTAGATCCTATAGGCATTTCTTCTAGGTGAGTAGTACGTCAACACTAGCAAATTAGCCAATTAAAGTCCTATAGGAATGATTTCTAGATGAAAATCAGAAGAACATAAGCTAGTATCTAACGAATATGCTACAGTTATGCAAATTGAAAGATTGGTCATTGACATTTTATTTCCTATAGGCATGATATCTAACAAAAACATAGGAGCAGAATATGTTGAACGAATTAAACACTCTGGTCCTATAGGTAGGTTATCTAACAACACACAGGAGCAGAGCATATCGAAGGAATTAAACACCCAGGTCCTATAGGCAGGTTATCTAACAACACATATGAGCAGAACATATTGAACGAACTAAACACCTTTAGGCAGGATTTCTACCCGTTTCATGCAAACATTAACATAGACCCATTTCCAAATTTTACTAACACCGCGATTGTTATTACAGAATTATTGCAGGCCGAATGAATGAAATAAATTACAAAGTTATAAAATAACTATAGTGGGCCTATGACAGGACCAAAGTATACCCAGCCCAACCAGGCCTTCAATTTCCAATCCATACAGGTTTCACCACAGCCCAGGAATCACAATTGATCACACCCAGAAAACAATTTTCATTTACACAAGATAGCCGAAACCCAGTAGCCATAATTGACCAAAAGATCCAGAAAATAGCCATTTACACAAGCCAATTGGCTTATTCGGTAGGTAGAAAGGGGCAGATTGGACCAATTAGTAAAAAGTGGCCAAAGAACCTTAGACCCTAGTGTGTCAGAGTTCACAAGGTTCTCAAAATGGACCCCGAGTAGTGCTCACACTAGGGAGGTTAATAGAGAAGCTTTAGGGGGGTGGGGTGGGGGTGGGGGACTTGGATTTCAGCCGGCCAAGAATTAGAGACTCATAACAAGGAACAACGAATGAGAGTAGTAATAAAGTAATAGGTTTGGAAAAGAATTTGCAAACACTAAAATGATCACATAGTGGTCATGAACTCAAGAAACAAACTAACACATTGGGGTATGGTGACATGTTAATAGGAAATATGGAGCCTGAAGCTTATGATACTACCAAGTTAACAGGCAAGGATCAATAGGCTAGTAAGACAAATAGCTGTCACCAATGCAATAAGTTTAAATCCCACAAGATCAAATTCTACCAAACACAGGGGTTAAAGATTATAACTTGTACCAGGGAGGCAAGCAGAATCATAATTTAGGCATAACAAATATGAGAGGCTCCAATTAATTGCTAGGGGGTACAAGACTAGGTAGATCAAGAACACAATAAGTAACAAATAGGGTCATAGGAGCACACTATACACTTAGAGTGAATGTCTTAAACAGATTAAGGCATGTTAATAACATAAGTTAATCACAGGGCAGTTCAGAATCAGGCAGAAACACAGGATTAGGACAGACAATTAGTGCAAGTACTCAAAATTGTCACTAACATTAAGCTAACCATGCTTCAAATTGTCCACATTGCCTATGTTAGGTACACGTACATTATTAAGGCTAGCAATTATTAGCAGAATCACACATGAAGAGAGTCAGGGGATTGCAATTCAGAGAACATAGTCATGCTAATTAAAACATAATGGAATAAACATTGGGAAGGTTGAGAGACTAACGAGTTATTGCTCAATATCCGAGAAAAGAACAACAATCAGGACCTAGAGTCTCAAATGTGTCAAGTTACCAAGGGTTTCAAGAACCCAGGGCAGTGTTCACACCCAAGATAGGTCAGAAAAGTAGGAAATCCGGTGGCCTTGTCTTTCAGCCGGCCAAGAGACAAATAGAACAAAATAGTAAATGAATACAGAATAAAAGGCCTCAGTTTTTAGTGGAGAAATTAGTGATTTTTCCTCCCTCTTGAAGGGAATGGGGGGAGGGGTTTATATAACAGTAGGAAATAAACAGAAAAATAAGGAAACATAATCAATCAGCCATAAAATAAGGAAAAAAGAGCATGCAGAATCGATTAGAACCAATTTAGGAGAAAATCAGGCAAGCCCTAGTTTTTTCAGGAAAGTAAATATTGACAAACTATAATAAAAACTCAGACCCACAGTGGAACATAGGACGAATATAGACATAATAACACTTAAAATCAGAGAATCGAATCAATTTTGGTTCGATTTGAAGAGATCTGTAAACCCTAGTTTTAGGGTAAGTAAGAGTAAAAAAAAAAAAACAAATATTTGGATCACATATGAATATAAACAGAATATCAAAAAATAAAGGGATTTGAACGGATTTTGGTTCGATCTTGAAGAGATATTATTTCCATATTTAGGAAAGCACGATAGGAATGTAGCCAGTACAATAAGGGGATCATATATGGCAATAAATAGCCATGGAATCCCATATTAGGTGCATTAGGGGAAGATTTAGGGGGCGCCGACTTTAGGGTTTCTGAAGAGGGGAAGGGAGATGAGAGAGTATTAGGGCGGAAGCCGGGTGAAATGGGCTTAGGGTTATTGGTGAAAGGGGGTAATTAAAGGAGGGGTTTTAAAAATTATGGGAAATTATAAAAAATGCTTGTATAGGTTTATAAACTAAAATGATGATGTAAATATACTACTTTGAAAGTATATATATATTTTTTTTAAGAAATATGAGGGAAAAATTGGGTATCAACAGTTGCCCCTCTTTACCCGGGAATGATGAAAGAGTTGTCGGCTAAAGAAATGATGACTGATTTTGACCGAATGGGGTGATTTGAAAAAATGGAGGCCGAACTCCCGTTTCTGAGTTGCCTACATATCCCTTGTTTTACGGGAATTAGGCCGTGTGTAGTTCAGAATCCAGCGGTGAACTAAGCCCATGGAGTTGTTATAGGAATGGACATGCTCTTCTAGATAGGACGATATCAGATGAGTTTATATGGAATTGTGAATGGATGTACCTTGAAACGGTTATGAATATTTGAACGACTATCAAGTGGAAATGGGTAACAAATGGTGGTTGGCTGTATTTGGGGTAGTTTCAAAATGTGAGCATCAAATGGAAATTGGAGCAATGATTGCTCCTGTCAAAAGACGGTTACCTACCGGGTCACCTTTAAAACTTAAACATGATGCATGCAGGTATATATTGCGATAATTTAAACATGATGCAAATTCTCTTTGGACCATGAAAGTTGTCTTTGGACGATGGGGATGGTCCTTAGAACATGATGTCCTAGGCCATGCATCGCGTGATAAGGGATTAGCAGGCCATGAAATGGTATTCTCAGGCTATGAAATGGTGCTCTGAACTATGTCGCCTTTGAACAATGATGTGAAATATTGAGAGATCCTCAGGCTTGTATATGGTGTCTTCCAGCTACGAGGATGATTCCTTTGGATTATGACGCCTTTGGAAAAATGGTGATGTTTCATCCCATGAGATGAAAAGACATGATGCTTGGTCATAAACTAAACAAGACAGAGCTTAGTCTTGTGTAAGATTGAGGGAAGAGCTTAGCCCCAAGAAAAATAGAAAATAGTGCTAGATTTCAAGTAGCATAGCATTTGGTATTATGCAAGGAAAGGCATAGGTTAGCCTTATGCAATTAGGGAGGCAATGCTTTGCCTCATGCAAAATGGGAGACTATGCTTAGTCTTATGCAAGGAGGATGCAGGGCTTAGCCTGCTGCAAGATGGGAGACAATGCTTAGTCTCATGCAACGAGGAGGCAGGGCTTAGCCTCATGCAAGTTAGGAGACAATGCTTAGTCTCATGCAAGGAGGAGGCAGGGCTTAGCCTCATGCAAGATATGATACAATGATTAGTCTCATGCAAGAAGGAGGCAAGGCTTAGCCCCATTCAAGATAGGAGACAATGCTTAGTCTCATGCAAGGAGGAGGCAGGGCTTAGCCTCATGCAAGATATGATACAATGCTTAGTCTCATGCAAGAAGGAGGCAAGGCTTAGCCTCATTCAAGATAGGAGACAATGCTTAGTCTCATGCAAGGAGGGGGGCAAGGCTTAGCCTCATGCAAAATGAGAGACAATGCTTAGTCTCATGCAAGGAGGAGGCAGGGCTTAGCCTCATTCAAGATAGGAGACAATGCTTAGTCTCATGCAAGGAGGCGGCAATGCTTAGCCTTATGCAATTGAGGAGGCAGGGCCTAGCCTCATGCAAAATAGGACACAATTCTTAGTCTCATGCAATTAAGGAGGCAGGGCTCAACCTCATCAAAAATGGGAGACAATGCTTAGTCTCATGCAGGGGAAGACAATGCTTAGCATTATGCAATTGAGGAGGCAGGGCTTAGCCTCAAGCAAGATAGGAGACAGAGCTTAGTCTTGTGAAATTAAGGAGCCAAGTCTTAGCCTCATGTAAAAATGGGAGACAATGCTTAGTCTCATGCAGGGGAAGACAATGATTAGCCTTATGCAATTGAGGAGGCATGGCTTAGACTCATACATGAAAAATGGGTGATAGCAGAGTATTTCTTAGCTGGAGATATGTTTGCATTTGGCAGCTTTGTCATTATGAAGATAGTGATTCTGAGGTGTGCACGTATTTGCAAATATTCCTTGTTCATGCATCCAGAGAAAAATCGTGAGTTTTGTGGGGAAGGTTGGTTCGTTCCTTCACCTGCTTATTTTTCTTTGCTTTGCTCTGTATCGAAATCCAGCTCAAGTTACCGTGGGTAGCATCTGGTTGTTTCATAAAATAACGTTTTTGAGAAAATATGCGTGCATTTGATGAATTTAGTTATTTAAAACATAGTGATATGCAATATCAAGTAAAGTAGATGAACCAATCACTGTGACACTTTAGAGACATTACGACTTCTTTGCGTTAGAATTTTGAGGGTACTCCTCAAAATTCTGGCCCAGTTTAATAGGTGATTCTTTGACCGTTCTGCACATGATGAAGTTCGCTGGACTTGCTCTGGAATTTTGAGGGTCCTCCTTAAAATTCTACCCCAATTTCTGACCATGGGGGAAATAAATATTTCATTGAATTTTGACCGAACTTACAGGCTTTGACCAATTACATCAGATGAAGAAATTGCAAACATTCTAAACATAGTATCTCTTGACTACATCTGACTTAATAGGCTTTGGCCAAATTTCTCCATCCATTTATTCAAGTATGAGTGCTCCTCCCTAAATGGGAATCAGGTCAAGCATAGTTCAATTGCATCAGATGAAGAAATGAAAACATTATAAACATAGTATATCTTGACTGCGTCTAAGTTAATAGGCTTTGGCCAAATTTCTTAATCCATTTCTGCAAGTATGAGTGCTCCTCCTGTTAGTACTCTGTGAACCATGTAAGGCCCTTTCCAATTGGGTGAAAATTTCCCTTTGGTTTCATCTTGATGCGGGAAGATTTGCTTCAGCACCAACTGCACCGATGTGAACTGTCTAGGTTTGACCCTTTTGTTGAAAGCTCTGGACATTCTGTTCTGATAAAGTTGACTGTGGCATACCACATTCATTCTTTTCCCGTCAATGAGAGTTAATTGGTAGCGACTTCTTATCCATCCTGCATCACTGAGTTCAGCTTCTTGTATAATTCGTAAGGAGGGGATTTCGACCTCGACGGGAATTATAGCTTCAGTACCGTAGACCAGCAGTTAGGAAGTTGCTCCGATTGATTTGCGGACTGTGGTACGATACCCAATAAGGCAAATGGTAATTTCTTGTGCCATTGCTTGTGGTTTTCTACCATCTTTCTCAATATTTTCTTGATATTCTTGTTGGCAGCCTCCACGGTTCCATTCATTTGAGGCATGTACGCTATGGAATTCTTATGCTTGATTTTGAAGGTTTCTGACATAGCTTTCATTAAGTCACTGTTGAGGTTGGTGGCGTTGTCCGTGATGATGGATTTCGTTACCCCGAATCGACAAACGATACGATCTTTGACAAAATCTGTGACGACTTTCTTGGTTACAACCTTGTAAGATGTAACCTCAACCCATTTTGTGAAGTAGTCTATAGCCACTAAGATGAACTTGTGCCCATTTGAAGTGACGGGCTCGATTGGACCGATGACATCCATTCCCCAAGCAGCAAAAGTCCAAGGTGCACTTGTTGCATTGAGTGGAACTCGTATCGTATCTGCATGTATTTTGAAGTGATGACACTTCTGGACATACTCGATGCAGTCTGTTTCCATAGTTATCCAAAAATATCCTGGTCTCAACATCTTCTTGGCTAAAACGAAACCGTTCATGTGTGGTCTGCAAGTTCCAGCATGTATCTCTTCGAGCAGTTTGGAAGTTTCCTTGGTGTCAACATACCATAAAAATCCTAGGTCGGGAGTCCTTCTGTATAGAATCCCTCCCTTCGGAAGAAATGGTTGGACAATCTTCAGAGTGTGCGTTTCTGTGTATGATTTGCATGCTCCGGGTACTCTCTTTTTCCCAAGTATTCCTTGATATCATGTAACCACATATTTCCATCTGTTTCTTCTTTAACATGAGCGCAATAAGCTGGCCTATTATGGATCCTTACTGGAATAGGGTCGATGAAATTCTTTTTCGGGTGTTGTATCATGGAGATAGAGTGTCAAATGCATATGCGAACTCATTCTGGATACTCGGAACATGTTTGAACTCTATCTCTGTGAATTTCTTCATCAACTCTTGCACGTAGTACATATATGATAATAGTTTGGTATTCTTTGTAGCCCATTCCCCTAGAACTTGATGTACCAAAAGGTCTGAATCACCAATTACCATCAATTCCTAAATATTCATGTCAATGGCGAAATTGAGCCCCATGATGCAAGCCTTATATTCTACCATATTGTTAGTTCACGGAAATCCGAGCTTTGCGGATACCGAGTAATGTTGACCTGTCTCTAATACCAAAACAGCTCCGATACCCACTCGTTTGAAATTTGCAGCCCCATCAAAGAACATTCTCCAACCGTTGTAGGTTTCGGTGATATCTTCCCCTAAAAATGATACTTCTTCATCGGTAAAATACGTTTTTAGTGGTTCGTATTCTCATCCTACGGGATTTTCTACCAGATGGTCGTTTAATTCCTATCCCTTAACCGCCTTCTAAGTCACATAGACGATATCAAATTCACTCAACAATATCTACCATTCTACCAGCTTCCATGTGGAATGGGTTTCTGGAGAAATGTACTTGAAAGGATCATGACTAGCACCATCCATTCTTGATATGAGTGTCACGACCCAAACAGGAGGATCATGAATAGCACCCGGGACATACTTGCCGAGCACCAACGTACGTTTTATCTAACCTTCTTATTATCTTTAAGGGATAACGAGATCAATATAAATGGTAGATATGGATCATGAACATACATCACATGGGATGAGAAGATTGCTAAGAAACTACATAAAAGGTACGAGCTACAACGCTGCCATGAAAGACTATACAATAAAAATTAGCAAACAAGGTACACCAGACAATACATGAGTCGACACCTGTCTATGAGCCTCTAAAGGAGCATAAGTAATGCAACATAGCAAGAACAGGGCCCCGACATACCCATAATATCTATGACAAAAATTCATACCAAGACCACGGCAAGTCTGGAGAAGGGATCTCGCCTATAACCGTTGAACTGGAAAGCCTATTGTGGTGGGGGAGCTGTGTCTACCTATCTATCAGGACCTGCAGCACGACATGCACTGTCCACAAATAAAAGAACGTTAGTACGAATAAAGTACTGAGTACGTAAGGCGGGAAAGCATAAATAAGAACATTAATGTTAAGATAGATGTAGGAGATACAACCTGTAGCATCTGAGTGCTTCTAAGAGACATTAAAATGAAATGCATGATACATATATACACATAATATTTATAAACATCTGCCTTTGTGGGCATCATCATCATCATAGAACATTTTCCTTTGTGGGTATCATCATCATCATCATATCATACCCGGCCTCAAAGAGGACTCGGTAAACCAAACTTATCAGTGGTTGCACAATAGGTGCCATACCTGGACAACTATAGCATGGCTCGGTAGAGTAAAATCGATACATATATATATATATATATATATATATATATATATATATATATATATATAATGCATGCAGGACTCATTGGAATCATGTTCTGAACATTTCGGAGTGACAGAAGATCGATATTCTCCGTACACATCATTTGGGCTAACTCTTCATCGAGAATCTTATAAGAATCAGGAAGTACCAACAACATTGATAACATAAGAATAAGAGAATCAACCTCAACATCAATTGTTCCATAAGAAGGGAAACAATGTAAGTACTGCTAGCTTCTAAGAGTAGAGTATCTTTGGAAGCTCGTTCATTGCACTATGTACAATCCGAGTCGTGCAAAATAAGGAAATGGATAGCCTCACATACCTTGTATATACTGCCCCAACCTCAAGCTAAGAAAATGTCACAAGTCCTTAATCTACAATAAGAGAAACGACACTATCGTTATCGTTTAAGCGTCATAACTATTATGTATCGACCACAACCTATTTTACGATGAAACGTAAAGCACCTCCCCTATTTATATTACTTCACACAAGTCAAAAAAATCACCAAAAATCCACAACAACATCAATAATAATCATATTGAGCCTCCCAAAACAGTCCACACACAACCTAATCACTTCACACATAAGACGACCATCATAGTCGTGTCAAACGACCCGGAAATGTTACAACGAATGACCAGATCACAAACCTACATCTATATGGTGTTTCTCCACACCATTCCTCCTCCAAAACTCCACAAAACAGTAGTAAAACACGCAGCCAAACAACAACACAAAACAGTCTGCTAGAAGTCAAATAACTCGAACTCACGGCTTCCGATCACCGTCCTGTGAGTTCTAACTATTAGGAAACATATTTATCAACCCTACTTGATATTTAAAAACTTAAATAAAGATATTAGACATTTCTTAACTATGAAGTATCTTCCAAAACTTTAACTACAAAGAAAAAGAAGAGGCGGTATAATGACACTTACGTCGTAGGGATCATTTTGATGTTATTGCTTCTCGATTTCTTTCCGGGAATGATAATCTTATTTGAAACCCTAGAAGATAGCTTGAGGTTATGTTTATTGGTGTTATCTGGTAATTTTATGCTGAGTGATGAAGAGAAAGCCGACTTAAGGTTATATATATCAAGTTTGGAAAAGTCAAAGAGGTGCTAGCTTGGCACCCTAGGATTGGTCCATCTTGATGTCGTATGAACGAGCGGTTAAGAGAGTTGGAAACTAAATTCCAAGACCTTAAATTTGGTTTATTATATGTCACAATATTACCTCATATAGCACATGAAATGTATTTATCAAAAAGCTCTAGTGATCCACCTACTTGCCACTTATGATGTCTGCGCAGTCTCGCGAAACTGCAAATATCTCTCTACTCCTACGTCGTATCGATTAACGGTTTAATGAATTGAAAACTAGAATCATAGATCTTAAATTTTTATTGTAGATCATCCAATAATTCCAATTATATTGGGAGAAAATCTCAGTTGTATTTGACCTAATTTTCAGCACATTATGAGTGTAACTTGTGAAGACCTTTGCCGACTTTTGTTCCACAATTGCTTGACTTCAAAATGTAGAACACAAATATCATACGATAAAAATTAACTCATTGAATAACCTACTTATCATTCAATGAACCATTGTCTCACCCTAAAGTACATGTTATAACATTCCAAACTCGTCGACTTTCGACGAAACTTATTTCCTTCAATTGGTTTAGTTTCTAAGCTTTGCAACCCTCCTGGTACTCGTTATTCATGATCTTAAATATTTCTAATCTCCAATGTAACATGATTAACTTACTTTATATTCCATCAAATATAATCTTATTTCTGAGCTTACATCAATTGACTTACGATGTACTCTCACGTACGAAAACATGGGGGGTAAAATCATTCCCCCCTTTGGAACATTCATCCTCGAATGTTGACTAATGCACTTTTCCATATCTTAAGAAATAACTCTTACGAATAATTTAATATCGTCTTTGCCATCTAGGGAGTTGTTCGGTGAATAAATCCAAAGGCTAGAACATTCCCCCCTTTAGGCCTCTTTCTCACACCACGACTTTTGGTCGAACTCCTTTCAATGTCATAAATATTTTTATCTTCTTTCATGCAGCCTAGACAATTCTAACCTTGAATGTACACCAATGCGACTCTTATCTCCGTTTTTATTTCTTGTTATGTTTTAACCTATCTTTATGATTCACTTGGTGAAGATATATTGTACTATGACAAGCTGTCCCTCTGGGCATCTAAAAGTGTACTAAAGTTCTTTGTTTGGTATTTTGTTGAACTTACGACTATTGCTATATCTTGTTTCATAGCCTCAGTTATCTATGCTTATGGCTTTACCACTATTAGGTAGGTCATACTATATCATAACTCTTACTTCAGTTTATTATTATGGAGACTTGCCACCCAACTCCATGTTTTCTCTCACCGCTTATCCTATATGTATAAATCTAAGCCATTTAATTCTTCCTTATTACCGTCCATCTTAATAATGATAGCATAATCTCATCTCATACTTTGTAACTTTCATCCATTCATTGTTGATTCACCTTCATATTGATCTATAATCTGCCACTGATAATTTAAAATATCTTATGTAATATAACTGTATTTCATAGCATCCCAATGTGATTCATCTTATGGGGGTATTCTAATCACGTGCAATTCATGAAATACTTGTTCTCTAAATCATTACTCAATCAAAGGTCTAAACGTCATCCTCTTATCATTTATCACAGTTATACCCTTACGTTACTACCATAGTAGCATTCCATATTTTCTAAATGCTCCTAGTTTTAAACTCATTTGAGTTCACTCATGCTATACTGATTTTTTTATAAATTTATGGAAAACATCAGCTCTCTTGTTGTGATGGGTTTAATCCCGAGGAATTACCTATTCTCTTCACCTTCTCACACACCTTTTCTGATCCTTACTCATGCCTAGCTAAAACCTTGTTGCTCTACCATACTTTAGCTTGCAACCTACACACATCTACTTATACTACTCGTAACCTTCCTTTCATCATGTTAGCACCATAGATTTCCTTTCACGCCTTCTTAGTTGTCTTTAAATGTAAACAATTACTTTTCCTGGTCCTTCTGCCACTTGCTGCATTGATACTTGGCCTATCTTAGTGACCATGAATACGGGAGTTCCCTGTAACTCATATGATCTCAATTATCAAGTTTTGATTGATTTTTTTTTATTCTTCCATTCATTAGCTACGATAGGTTCCACTTTCTCATGGAGTGCATACAACATTATAGTGATACTGCTGTTACAAGACCATTTCTACTTTAGGTCACTATGCTTATGTTGAAGCCTGCTTCCTTATTTCCTCAGCTAGTCTTTCGTTGTAGTACTTAGGGAAGAACTTCTAACTCTTATAAAGCTGAGATCTTATTACATTGTATATCCCACGGTATTTCTGATGTTCTTACTCGCCTATCATTTCCTTAGTTACTTATCTCCATGCTCTTGTGCTTGTAGGGTTTCTTCTGAATTGAAATTTCAGTTGTCTCCATTGTGGCACTCTCTTTTATTTCCGTAACACTTATATTGTACCTTATACTATCCCAACTCCTGTCTGAATATTCCTCGAGGATTACGATTTTGTATCTAAGATACCGAATTTCGTAGGCTGGTTTCACTACGTTTATCTTGCATGATCTACTAATTTCCTTTATCCTCATATCTATCCATAACTAGGCTCTTCCTGAATCAACTACTGATCACCCATTAGTCCACTCTCATATCTTTATTTTATGTAACGCCTCTTGGGTTATGTCCTTTGTCTTAATTTACCTCTTGTAAGGGATCCTTATGTATCAAGTGTTCATTCCCACTTATATATCAATATCATCGAGTGCGAAACCCTTATTGATTCTCCCCAACATCATCATTGCATAATGTTCTGGAGTTATATTATATCTGTAGGATATGAATAAATGCAAT
>ML378831.1:1974-15643 GCA_005239525.1 Nicotiana knightiana
AGGGCTGGCGTTTCAGCCCTAACGCCTGGCTAACGCCAGGGTAGGGCTGGCGTTTCAGCCCTAACGCCTGGCTAACGCCAGGGTAGGGCAGGCTGTTTGGCTCTGTCGCCCGGCTCTCGCCCGGGTGCCTCCTTTCGCGTATTTTTCGACGTATTTGCATCATTTTAGCCCCGTTTCCATCTTCGCTTCACCTACACATGAAATAACTCCATTAAGCACATAATAAGTGTAATTTTATCATTAAAGCGCATCAAATGTAAGGTATATCCCATGTTAAACTATGCAATTTAGTCTCGCATCAAGCAGCGTAAAATCCTACTCCGAGATGCCCTCGTCTCTGAACTCGGTATCCAAAATCTCCAAATCTAACCATAATCAGATTTGCACATGAAGTGCAGGGTGTAATATGAGTACAACCGACTCAGTATTAACAAAAATAACTAAGGAACTGTGTAGTAGTGACGAGCAAAGCAAAACAATCCAATTATTTATTTTTCACAATTTATCAATAACATGAATAAACAGATAAATTCCCATAACTTAGTAAATGCTCTAAAGAAATTTAACAGGTAAAATGTAGCAACAACAAAAGTAAATGCATCCTTACAACAATGTCACTCCACCACTCGCACTCAGCACTCAACACTCTGCGCTAAGAATGGACAACTCATGTGCTATGTCACCACTCTGCACTAAGCACGGACAACTCACGTGCTACAATATCAATACCTGGATCCGCATGGTCAGCTCACGTACTACGCAGACAACACACGCGCTATGGTATCAATACCTGGACCCGCACGGTCAGCTCCCTTGCTACGGACATCTCAGGCACTATGGTATTAATATCCTCACAACGAGGCCCTCGGCCTCACTCAGTCATATACCTTACTAGCCTCACCATTATCGACAAATAATGGGGCACAACCCACGTCAAGTATCACAACATATCAGCAAAGTAATAGAGGCTGAGGTAAACATGTACAATAATTTTTATGACTGAGTACAATTAATGTGAGCATGATTAACGCCTAAACATTATCTCTAACATGAAGGCAGACAAGTTCAACAACAAGTAACTATGTAAACACAGATGAGGGCCATGAGGTCTCACAGGACGGACCAAGTCTCCATCCCTCGAGGTATTCACCCACACGCCCATCACCTAGCATGGGTATCACCTTGAAACAATCACATGATATCAAATTCTCCGGGTTTATACCCTCAAGGCAAAAGTTAAAATTGTTACTTACCTTAGCAGCGTAAAATCCTTCTCCGGGATTCCCTCGTCTCTGAACTTGGTCTCCAAAAGCTCCGAATCTAACCATAATCATATTAATACCATCAACATAGGCTAACAAATTGAATTCCATAATAAAAACTACAAAATATGCCAAAAATCCGAAATCGGCCAAAACTCGGCCCTCAGGCCCACGTCTCGCAAACAGTCAACAATGGCAGAATCAAAACCCTCGTCCTCTCCAAAATCTAACCATATAAAATTTATCAAAATTGGATTACATTTGGTCCCTCAAATCCTCACTTAAAACTCTCCAAAACTCAAGCTCTAACTCCCTAATTTTCACCCTAAAATCCTACAAATTTCATGCCTAATCAATGGAAAAACATCATAAATGCATGTAATTAATCCCAAACAACTTACCTTAGTGATGTCTCTTGATTCTCCCTTGAAAAACACTGCCCTAGCTCAAAAACCCGTTCAACAATAGTGGAAAAAGGGTAAAATTTCGCGAAGGGTTACTTATATAGGTTCTGCCCAGGGGTCTCCGCACCTGCGAACCTCTTCTCGCACCTACGCATCCACACCTGTGGTCCAAGGTGCGCACCTGTGGAACTCACTTAAACGCCCAACCTCGAACCTGCGGCTGCTCCTTCGCACCTGCGGGCTCGCAGGTGCGATCCTCTCTTCCGCACCTGCGCTCAGTGCCAGACCTCCATTCTCCGCATCTATGACATGTCATCCGCACCTGTGATCATCGCACCTATGGCTCCCCATCCGCAAGTGCGGCCACACCAGTAGCCTTACACCAGCAGTTTCCAACTGCATTTTCTAAATTCCAAACTTCTCGTTAACCATCCGAAATCATCTCGAGCCACTCGGGACCTTAACCAATAATTTAAACAAGCCATATTTCACTTTCCGGACTTAGTCAAACCTTCAGAACACCCAAAACAACACCAAAACACTAAATCAACCTCGAATTCAAGTCTATGAACTTCTAAACTTCCAAAATTTACTAACGACGCCGAAACCTATCAAACCACGTCCGAATGACCTCAAATTTTGCACACACGTAAAAAATAACACTACGAACCTACTCCAACTTCCAAAATTCCATTCCGACCCCGATACCTAATTTTTCACTGCCAACCAAAATTGCCAAATTTTAACTTTCGCCAATTCAAGCCTAATTCTACCACGGACCTCCAAATTACGTCCCGGACACACTCCTAAGCTCAAAATCACCCAACGAAGCTAACCGAATCATAAAAATCCAAATCCCAGTTCATTTACTAAAAAGTCAAAAGCTTGGTCAAACCTTTCAATTTTAGAGCTTCTAGCTTAGACCATTCTCCCAAATCAATTCCGGATAACCTGAAATACCAAAACCGACGGTTCACATAAGTTATAACACATCATACGGAGCTACTCATGCCCTTAAACTCCCGACCGAAGTGAAATTTCTTAAAACGACCGGTCGGGTCGTTACATCATCCCCCACTTAAACATACGGTCGTCCTCGAATGAGTCTAAAACAGACCTGAAATCACATTATATACCACATAATTCAAACACTCACAACGATGATTTCTAATCATACCATCTGCCCAAAACAACCAACGCTATTAATAAACCTCGTATCAAACAGAGCCTCAAGACCTCCATACTGGCCTAACGTCAACACACAGTAATCACATCTCATACCTCATCCATGAAATCATAAGCCGTCGATGCACAACAGATACCGAGGGCTCATGTGCGCATACGGATACGTGGAAGGAATTCAAAGAGTTACACTTCAAGCTGAATCAATACCACACGATAAGAATTCAAGAATGTGAAATTTTTCTAAAGGTTCCGCAGCCTCTCGAAGATAAGTACAGACATCTCCTTACCGATACGCAAGACTCTACTAAACCCGCTCATGACTCGTGAGGCCTATGTATCCTGGCTCTGATACCGTCTTTGTCACGACCAAAAATCCAAACATGGTCGTGATGGGGCCTATCGTGTTACTAGGCAAGCCTACTTCCCGAAATATTACTATTGATTGATTTTTAAGAATTTAATAAAACAATACCAACATCTGAATTTCTAATAAACTAAATCAACTCTAAACAATAATAATATAGAATACGGAAATGAGTCCCAAACATCGGAGTGTCAGTAAGTCACGAGCGTGTAAGACTATGAAGTAAGATATAATACTGTTTAAATGAATAAATTCTAATAGGAGTAACAAGGCCATGCAGACCCTGGCAGCTTGTAACGACCCTGTTGGTCGTTCAGTGAGATTTACCCCGTTTCCCCCATTTCTATATTTGTTATATATTGCTAGCCTATTTTTGTTGTGTTGGGTCAGGGGTCCAGAGTGGTTATGGTGAGAATTGAGTTATTTAGTCTCTTAAAGTAGCTTAATAGTTGAGAAAGTCAACTGAGAGTTGACTTTTTGGCAAACGACCTCGGAATACGGATTTTATGGCTCGGATAGCTTTGTTAGGTGATTTGGAACTTAGGAGTGTGTTCAGAATATTTTTGTGATGTCCGGTGTAGAATTAGGCTTGAATTGGCGAAAGTTAGTTTTTGGTGATTTCTGGTCGGCAGTGGAAAATAGGCTATCAGGGTCGGAATGGAATTCCAGAAGTTGGAGCAGGTTCGTAGTGTCATTTTGGAAATGTCTGCCAAATTTCAGGTTAATCAGAGGTGATTTGGTTGGTTTCGGTGTAGTTGGCGAAATTTGGAAGTTTCAAAGTTCATAGGCTTGAATTTGATGTAATTTTGGTGTTTTCATGTTGTTTTTGGTGTTTCAAAGGCTCTACGAAGTTGGAATAATGCTCTGGGGTGTGTTGGTATGTTTGGTTGGGGCCTCGAGGGGCTCAGGATTGATTTTGGATGGTTGGCAGGGTTTTTGGACTTGGAAATTTGTAGCAATAGCTGCTGGTGTGAAAGTTCTGGTGTTGACCGCACTTGCGGTAGGGAAGCCGCAGGTGCGATGTCACAGGCGTGATGGGAGGAGCGCAGGTGCAAAAAGGCGAGGCTGGGGATTTTTTCGCAGGTGCGATGTTTTGGCCGCACCTGCGAAGCCGCAGGTGCGGAGGAGTGGCCACAGGTGCGGAATTGGTCCGTTAAGTAGGTTTCCGTAGGTGCACACCTGGGACCGCAGACGTGGATCCGCAGGTGCGGAAATGACTGGCAGAAACAGTATACAAAGGCCCTCTGCGAAAATTTTCTTATTTTCACCATTTTTGCATGCGGGAGGAGTCATTTGAAGGCGATTTGGAGAAGGAAACTCGAGATTCTTCAGTAAAGGTAAGTTCTTTGGTTACTAACATCGTTCCTATGCTATTTGTTCGGATTAGGCTTGGAAATTTAAGGATTTGAGTAGGAAAAGGTTGGGAAGAAGGGGGTGGAGAATTGGAAATTCTTTTTAGGTTTTGGGTAGGCAATTGTGATCCGATTGTGATGATTTTGGTATGAGTAGAATCGTGGGAGGACGAGGTTTCTAGTGATGTAAAAAATTTCGAGTTCCGAGATGTGGGTCCGGGGCTCGTGTTTGGCCGAATTTTAAGATTTTTATGTAATTTGATAGTTTTTGATTGGGTTGTGTTCATTGGTTATATATTGATGATGTTAAACTGGTTTTGGCTAGATTTGGAGTAATCTGGAGCCAATTTGAGGGGCAAGAGCATTGCGGACTAGTGTTATGGCCCGGTAAAGGTAAGTAATGGTTATAAATCTTGTCCTGAGGGTATGGAGCCCCAGACTACATATTTCTCACTAATTTTAGAAAGGCGCACATATCGGCTGACGGGTATGTGGTGCATACTATTTTTGGATTGAACTACGTCCTCTCCGCGACAACTAATGAGTTGCACATTTACTCAAAACCTTATGTTAAATTATGTTCTAAAGATTTCTGAAATATTTGGGCTATAAGCCGTGTTTGGGGCCTCGTGCCGATCTGTTTAGACCCCTTGGGGGATTTTTACTACTGTTTTCCTCACTATTTGTTGATGATTTCACTCAGCATCATTGTGCATACTGTTTTTCGAAACTCAGCCTGATTTACACTACACGAGCATTAAAATAATGTTTTGGTTCGAGTACCCTGTTTTACTGATTCGCCCGAGGGGCCTTTGAGTGGTTCTACCGAGTGTGGCCGAGGGCCAAGAGTGATGGTGAGGTGCTGAGTGATATTAGCGCTTGGGTTGAAGGAGCCCCTCCGGAGTCTGTACACACCCCCAGTGAGCGCACCGAGTGCCGAGTGACGAGTGATTGGGAGGCATGAGTGACTGTGAGGTGTTGAGTGATTGTGAGGTGCTGAGTGATTGTGAAGCATGCCCGAGGGGCTGATTATGATACATGTTTTTGGCCGAGGGGTTACTTATGATTTTACTACATTCATTGCATACCAAATCCTTGTTTTAAAGTTGTTAAAAATGTGCATTCTTTGAAGGACTTTTTCTAAAGATTGATTTTAAGGCATGATGATATCGTATATCTATGTTATACTATTGGGAAGTAAGGCTGTGTATATTGTGACTTGATGGAATTGATTTTATGTGTTTCCTTGCTACTTAGACTTGATTTATTTTCATTACTACTGAGTTGGCATACTCACATTACTCCCTGCACCTCTGTGTGCAGATTCAGGAGCAGATATCGAGCATTAGCCTTTATTCCGCAGCGGAGCCGGATTGCGGGATATAGAGGTAGCTGTTTAGCGTTCATAGCATCTCTGTTTTCCCTTCTTGTTGTATTTATATTTTGATTAGAAGGTTTTGTATTATGATAGTTTATTTTGGCTTATTTCTCTAGATGCTCATGACATGTTGGCTTCGGGTTTTGGGGTTGGCAGTATTGTATAATATTGGCCTATTATATTAAGTATTTTCTGTATGTTTTTATGAAATGCTTGAAACTTGAATGGGATTTTCAAAAGAAATTTGCGAACATGCGATAGTCGGCTAGCCTAGTTCCACGATAGGCGTCATCACGACCGGCATAAGATTTGGGGTCGTGACACAGCTACCTTGCAATCTGCACAGATAGCCGGCCTGAAATCAACGATCACCGCGCTCTAACTCGCCTGGATTTGCACATAAAGTGCAGGGTGTAGTATGAGTACATCCGACTCAGTAGTAACAAAAATAACTAAGGAACTGAGTAGTAGTGACGAGCTAAGCAAAACAGTCCAATTATTTATTTTTCAAAATTTATCAATAACATGAATAAATAGGTAAATTCCCATAAATTAGTAAATGCTACAAACAAATTTAACAGGTTAAATGCAACAACAACAAAAGTAAATGCAACCTTACAGCAATTCCACTCCATCACTCGCACTCAACACTCAGCACTCTGCGCTAAGCATGTACAACTCACGTGATATGTTACCACTCTGTGCTAAGTACGTACAGCTCACGTGCTACAATATCAATTTCTGGATCCGCACGGTCAGCTCACGTGCTACGTGGACAACTCACGCTTTATGGTATCAATACCTGGACCCGCACGGTCAGCTCACGTGCTACACAGACAGCTCACGCGCTATGGTATTAATATCCTCACAAGCCCTCGGCCTCACTCAGTCACGTACCTCACTAGCCTCACCATTATCAATATATAAGGGGCCACAACCCACATCAAGTATCATAACATATCAGCAAAGTAATAGAGACAAAGGAAAACATGTACAATAATTTTTATGACTGAGTAAAATTAATGTGAGCATGAATAATGCCTAAACATGCTCTCTAACATGAAGACAGACAAGTTCATCAACAAGTAACTACGTAAACACATATGAGGGCCATGAGGCCTCACGGGATGGACCAAGTCTCCATCCCTCAAGGTATACACCCACACGCCCGTCACCTAGCATGGGTATCACCTCCAAAAAATCACATGATATCAAATTCTCTGGGTTTATACCCTCAAGGACAGAGTTAAAACTCTTACTTACCTTAGCAGCGTAAAATGCTACTCCGGGATGCTCTCGTCTCTGAAGACGGTCTCCAAAAGCTCCGAATCTAGACACGTTTTTCGGATGGATGATATGGATTTTTTCGAGATAGTTAACCATTATCAGATTAATACAATCAACATAGTCTAATGAATCGAATTCCACAATAAAAACTACAAAATATGCCAAAAATCCGAAATCGGCCAAAATCTGGCCCTCGGGCCCACTTCTCGAAAATAGTCAACAATAGAAGAATCAAAAACCTCTTCCTCTCCCGAGTCTAACCATATAAAATTTATCAAAATCAGACTCCATTTGGTCCCTCAAATCCTCACTTAAAACTCTCTCAAACTCAAGCCCTAACTTTCTAATTTTCACCCTAAACGCCTACAAATTTCATGCCTAATCAATGGGAAAACATCATAAACGTGTGTAATTAATCCCAAACAACTTACCTCAGTGATGTCTCTTGATTCTCCCTTGAAAAACACCGCCCTAGCTCAAAAACCCGTTCAACAAAGGTTGAAAAAGGGTAAAATTTCGCAAAAGGTTACTTATATAGGTTCTGCCTAGGGGTCTCCGCACCTGCGAACCTCTTCTCGCACCTACGCGTCCGTACCTGCGGTCCTAGGTGCGCACCTGCAAAACTCACTTAAACGCCCAACCTCGCACCTGCGGCTGCCTCTTCGCTCCTGCGGGCTCACAGGTGCCATCCTCTCTGCCGCACCTGCGCTCAGTGCCAGGCCTCCATTCTCCGCATCTGTGATATGTTGTCCGCACCTGCGATCATCGCACTTGCGGCTCCCCATCCAATAGGTGCGGGCACACCTGTAGCCTTACACCAGCAGCTTCGAGCTGCATTTTCCAAAAACCAGTAATTCAAACAAGTCATATATCACTTTCCGGGCTTAGTCGAACCTTTGGAACACCCAAAACAACACCAAAACACTAAATCAACCTCGAATTCAAGCCTAAGAATTTCTAAACTTACAAAATTCGCCAACGACGCCGAAACCTATCAAACCACGTCCGAATGACCTCAAATTTTGCACACACGTCACAAATAACATTACGAACCTACTCCAACTTCCGGAAATCCAACTGCATTTTCCAAATTCCAAACTTCTCGTTAACCACCCGAAATCATCTCGAGCCCCTCGGGACCTTAACCAATAATTCAAATAAGTCATATATCACTTTCCGTACTTAGTCGAACCTTTGGAACACCCAAAACAACACCAACACACTAAATCAACCTCGAATTCAAGCCTAAGAATTTCTAAACTTCCAAAATTCGCCAACGACGCCGAAACCTATCAAACCACGTCCGAATCACCTATAATTTTATACACACGTCACAAATAACACTACAAACCTACTCCAACTTACGGAATTCCATTCCGACCCCGATACCTAATTTTCCACTGCCGACCAAAACGTCAAATTTCAAATTTTGCCAATTCATGCCTAATTCTACCACGGACCTCAAAATTATATTCCGGACACACTCCTAAGCCTAAAATCACCCAACAAAGCTAAAAGAATCATAAAAATCCAAATCCGAGTTCGTTTACTAAAAAAATCAAAAACTTGGTCAAATCTTTCAATTTTAGAGCTTCTAATTGAGACCATTCTCCCAAATCAATTACGGATAACCTGAAATACCAAAATCGACGATTCACTAAGTCATAACACATCATACAGAGATATTGATGCCCTTGAACAATAGAGCAAAGTGAAATTGCTCAAAACGACCAGTCGGGTCATTACAAAAATATTAACTTAATGTGGACGTTTTAAAACTTAGCATTTGATAACTTAATTTACATGTTCTTCATATACGCATATTTTACTGTTTGACGTTAACGACACGTGCAACACACGTACACTAATACGAATGCCCTTAGCAAAATGTTACGTTGTTCGCCTTTTTCACCCTTTAATAATAGTATTTACATTGGACAAAATTGTAATTTAATTATTTTACTAATTTTTGGGATAGTAAATTAGCTAAACTTTTGATTATTAAATCTTACCTTATTTGAATTGCCCTAATATTTAGGCATTCGAAAACAAATATATTTCTACTTATAAATATGATAATATATATTTCGTATTTAAAATCGTATATGCATAGTCTAGGAATGCACTTTTAAATTTTTATTATGATATTCAATTCAAAGTTTGTTATTAAAATAAAAGGTAATTAGATTTCTATACGATAGTCAAAAAGGTATCTTTTTTTTTTGAACAGAAAGGATGGATATTATATATACTTAACCAAAAACATATTACAGGGCCCTAGTAGAGATTGTTTCTAGGGCATTAACATTGCCCATAGTGGCTAAACTATTACAAACGTTGATAGGAAGTTCTTTAACAAAATAAAAAAAACTATGCTTGTCCTTTTCCAGTCTGTGATCTAACAAAAAAGGCGGACGAGCATGTTGATAGAGTTGGGTAGGTATTGCACTTCTTGCAGCCTCCTTGGCTAGAAGGTGAGCTGCTCCATTGGCCTCCCTAAAGTTATGCCTCAGGATCGGGTGCTTCAGCTACATCATCAACCATCTGCATTCAAGAATCAAGTTAGACAAGTGGTCTCCCGTGTTTGATATAAGGTTTATGACGTCCGTGGAGTCAGTTTCAATATCAAGCTTGTCTAGTCAGTTTCAATATCAAGCTTGTCTAGTTTCCATTCAATGGAAATTTTTAGCCCCTCCAGTAGGGCTAGAACCTCTGCATGTGGGGAAGAAATTTCATGGGTTGCTTTGTGATAACCCACAATCCAGTCTCCATTGGAATCTCTGATGACCCCTCCTATACCTGCTAATTTATCAATACTTGAGAAAGCTCTATCACAGTTAAGTTTGAACCAATTTTTGGGTGGTTTACGCCATTTGATATTGACATTGACTTTCCTGGTGATGGGTGTGTGTTTTTCAGTGAGAAATATATATTCCCATGCTTGATGCATCAAATTTGGGACGTTTATATAGTTTTGTAAGTTGTTTAAATTGTTGTTGTTTCTATTTGTCCAACTGTTCCAGAACAAGGAATAGGAAGAGGGTGTCCCATTTAGTATTATTTCTATTTTTGACTGTGACAATATTTTTTAAATCCTCTAACCAATTATCCAGATTAACAAGATTATTATGATTTATACCTAGGTCATGCCAAAGTTTGCGAGCAATGGGACATAATAAGAAGATGTGGGTAATATCCTCAGTCCCGTTTCTACAACTCGTGCATCTAACGCTTATTTTTATACCTAGGTGTGCTAAGTACGATCTACAAGGCAGTCGATTGTGCATGCATTTCCACAATAGGAACTTTAATTTATTAGGGCATTTGAGATGCCAAATCTAGTCGAAGTTTTTGGTAGAGGAATGATCCTTGTCAAGTAAGGTGTAGCAAGACTTAGTAGTAAATATGCCATTGGAGCTATGAGTCCAACTGCATCTGTCCCAATTCGTGTCATTAGATGGAGTTGGGGTTGCATTAATGATATGAGTGATCTCCCTGGAAAGGCTAAATGAAATATTTCTAAGGTACCATTTCCCATTTTTAAAAATGCCCGAAATTGTTAGGTTCTCATTTGTACGTGTCATGGGCCCTGAAATGATCGTTCTTAGGGGATTTGAATTGTAAATCCATCTGGAATGCTAAATGTTTATGTTAGAATTTTGTGGAGGATGCAAAAGAAGTCCTTTATTACAAAGTTCCCAGCCCTTGTTAATAGCTTTCCAAATAAAAGAAGTACTCCTAGTGTACCTAGAGTGTGCATATTTGGCCCTAATGAGTTGGCACCAAGGGTTATTGGGGTTTTGAAGGAGGCGCCAAAAAAGGTTTGCTAGAGAAACCATATTAATGGAATTAGCTTTTTTGAGATCTAAACCACCATTTTTTTTGTCCCTAGTTATAGTATTCTAACTTATAAGGTGCAATTTCCTAGAGGTAGGTGTTGAACCCCAAAGGAAGTCTTTTTGGATTTTGTCGATAGTTTTGGTTATTTTTGGGGGAAGAATTGTGAATTACATGGCATAAGTGGGGATGAAATTGAGCGTACTAGAATCTAATGTAGTTCTGCCTGCCATGTTGATGAGTGGGCACTTCCAATGAGATAATTTAAAATGTATGTTTTCGATTAGATATTGGAAATCTTTTGATTTAGGCTTATGATTTAGAATAAGTAAGCCTAGGTAATTTCCTAACACATGAGTTGTTTTTATGCCAAAGGTGGTTGTGAGGAAAGTCAGAAGGTCCTTTGGCAATATTTAGGGATTATTATCTTTGACTAAGATTTGTTGATTACCAAGCCAATCTATCAAACGCTTTTTCCAGGTCAAGCTTGATGATTAAGTCAAATTTTTTTTCTTAGACTTAATAATATTGTGCATAATTTCTTGTATAATTATGGCATTATCACTAACTCTACGATTTTTAATGAAACTTGTTTGCATGGGGCTAATGAGGTAAGGGATGTAATATTTTAATCTATTCAATGATTTTTGTAACAACTTTGTAAGAAGTGTTACAAAGGCCAATAGGTCTAAAGTTCCTTAGATTATTTGCATTAGGGAATTTTGGAATGAGGCAGAGGAGAGTTTTGTTTGTTCTTTCAGGTAGCTTTTGAGAGGTGAAGGCATTGTGGAAAAACTTAATAACTGATTCACCCACAATATGCCAATATTTATGATAGAAATAAGGATGGATGCCATCGGAGCCAGGGGCTTTGTAGGGCTTAAAGGAGAAGATAGCCTTTGAAATTTCTACATCACTGAGAGGGTTATCTAGACTATTTAGTCTAATGTTGTTCCCCCTCCAGAAGGTACTTGCAAAGAGTTTATTAGGGGAGTGATCATTAGAGGTGGTAAAAGCATTCATAAAAAAAGAAGTAGTATGATCTAGAATGTCGTTTGGCTCATAAACCCTACTACCATCATCTCTATGAAATGAGTTATAGTGTTTTGACGTTTTCTGTTAGTAGCTATAATATGAAAATATTTTGTGTTAGCGTCCCCATCATTCATCCAAGAGATTCTAGACCTGAGCTTCCAAAATCATGTTCCATACAGAGGATGTTGTATTCTGATTGAAGGTCAGATTCAAGGTTTTGGAGGAAGAAACTATGTGGATAGTGTGGGGAGCATTGAATTCCATTAAGCCTAGCAAAAATTCTCTTTTTCTTTTTAAAAATGTCACCAAATATATTGATCTTCCACTCAATGGCCAGATCCCTAAGATTACTATGAGCATGGGTTAAATAATTATTTGACCAAGATTTATTTACTACATTGATGAAATTCGGGTGTCTACACCAAATTGTTTCCAATCTGAAGGGTCTTACATTTTTACTAACAGTTTTTGGCCTTAGATTTATTAGTAAGGGGTTATGCTCCAAATGTGTCTTAGGGAGGAGAGTAACTACACCTTTAGGGAATTAGGTAATCCATTTATCATTAGCAAAGCCCTATCCAAACGTTCCATGATAAGTCCTTTGTTAAATTTTCTATTATTCGACCATGTGTACTTACAACCTTTGTAACCAAGGTCAATTAGGTTACAATGGTTTACAGTATCCCAAAATAATTTGCTACGTTTTCTATTGATTTGATTACCCCCAAATTTTTTATTGGACTTTAGGAATTCATTAAAGTCTCCCTCCATAATCCAAGGACCCATGTGGTGTTTACTAATATTCTCAATATTATTCCACATGCTACAACGAGATGAAAAACTTGTACCAGCATAAATAAAGGAGAATAACCAAGTAGAGTGATTTGGGAATACCTCAATTGAAGCGTGGATTTCATTATTGTTCCTAACAAAATCATGAACTCTAACCATGCTAGTATCCCACAGGAGCACTATAACACCGGATTGACCATCACTAGGGATCTATATCATCAAGGAGAAATTGAAGTCATTGAGCAGGGATAAGTGGCTTTACATCCTAGTCTCAAGCAATGTGACCATGAAAGGGTGATGAATGTCCAACATTTCTCTAAAGTTAACTCGGAAGTTATCATTATTCCCACCCCGTATGTTCTATATTAGCACATTGGTTGGCCTAAACATCGATGCAAGATTTTTTAGTTGCCCATTTTCCCTCTGGACTCGGGGTATTGGGTTCCTCCTCATTGTTGGGACAAGGATCATTGCATGGTTGCCTACAGTGGGGTCCTGTGGGGGTCTCACATCCATTGTGAACTTTGACATCGTTGATGGATAACTCAGTACGTAGCGTTTATCCCTTTGATCCCTGAATAGGTAAACCTTTACCTCGTTTAACCTTGAAAATTTTAGGGCTGGACCTGATCCCAGTAGATTTATCTCTCCTTCATTCTCCATTTGGTTGTCCTCTGGCTCTTGTGCATTGGGAGGTGTTGGAGCTTGGGGGATGATGGGTGGATTCTGTGGTGGGGAAGCTTGGTTTAGGGGATGGGGGGAGGGGAGAGGGG
>ML378835.1:0-46762 GCA_005239525.1 Nicotiana knightiana
ATCAAAACAACTACGGAAGAGCTCGAAGCTGTTCCATTGTCTGAACAAAAGCCTGAATAGAAAGTGTATATAGGCACGAGGCTGGGTCCCGGTCGAAGAGAAGAAAAGAAAGCAAGGACCATTCAAGAACCAAGTGATTGTCGAAGAGGTATAGAAACTCTTGAAGATTGGTTCGATACGAGAGGTAACGTACCCTAACTGGCTAGCTAATACCGTGATAGTACCTAAAAAGAATGGAAAATGGAGAGTATGCGTAGATTATACTGACTTAAATAAAGCATGCCCCAAAGATTCATTCCCATTACCACATATAGATCAAATGATTGATGCCACTACATGTTATGAATTATTAAGCTTTTTGGATGCATATTCTGGTTATAATCAGATTAAAATGGATCCCTCGGATGAGGAAAAAACATCCTTCATGACAAACAGGGGACTTACTGTTATAAAGTTTTTGGCTTGAAAAATGCTGGAGCCACCTATCAAAGGTTAGTGACTAAAATGTTCCAAGAACATCTTGGAAAGACGATGGAAGTTTATATTGATGATATGTTGGTAAAATCAACACAAGCGGAATACCATTTCCAGCATCTCTCTACTACTTTTGATATTTTATGCAGGTATAATATGAAGCTAAATCCAGAAAAATGCACTTTTGGAGTGCAATCAGGTAAATTTTTGGGTTTCCTTATATTGAACAGAGGAATAGAGGTAAACCCCAATCAAATTAAAGCTATAGAAGAAATACCTGATATTTTAACAAGTAAAAAAGAAGTTCAAAGACTAACAGGGAGAATAGCAGCTTTGGGGAGATTTATTTCTAAGTCTTCCAAAAAAAGTTTTAAATTCTTCTCAGTTCTCAAAAAGCAGAATCAGTTCGAATGGNAAAAACGTTTTAAATTCTTCTCAGCTCTCAAAGCAGAATCAGTTCGAATGGACTGAAGAATGTCAGCAAGCCCTCAAGAATCTAAAGATTTATCTACCGAAACCACCGCTGCTTTCAAAGACAAAAGAAGGGGAAAGATTGTACATCTACCTGGCTGTCTCAGAAATTGCTGTAAGTGCAGTATTGGTAAGAGAAGAAAAAGGTAAACAATCACCTATCTATTATGTAAGTAAAACTTTGCTAGATGCTGAGACTAGATATCCACATCTGGAAAAATTAGCCTTAGCTTTAATAATGGCATCTAGAAAATTACGACCATGTTTTCAATGCCACCCAATCATCGTTATGACTTCCTATCCTTTAAGAAATATTCTGCATAAACAAGAATTGTCAGGAAGATTAGCCAAGTGGGCCATAGAATTAAGTGAGCATGAAACAATCTATCATCCTAGGACTACAATTAAGCCTCAAATACTAGCTGATTTTGTTGCTGACTTTAGTAAACAGCATTATCCCTGAAGTAGAAAAAGAGTTACAACTTTTTAACGATGCTAATCCGGGTTTATGGACCCTATTCACCGATGGCTCCTCAAATATAAAAGGTGTCAGCTTAGTCATAGTCTTAATATCACCCACGGGTGAAAAGACAAATCAAGCTATCAAGTGTTATCCTATAACTAACAATGAAGCAGAGTACGAAGCTGTTATTGCAGGGCTTGAACTCGTACGGGAGCTCTCAATCGAGAAAATCGTGATCAACAGCGACTCCCAACTGGTAGTAAATCAAATGCAGGGGACTTACATCGCTCGAGAGACTCGAATGCAACAGTATCTTGAAAAAGCACGAGAGCTCGTGAGACAATTCAAAACATGGAAGGTAATGCAAATACCTAGAGAGGAAAATGCAGAAGCAGATGCATTAGCTAACCTCGCAGCAGTCACGGAAGTAACGAACAAAGACAATACAATTGTCGTTCAACTATTTCATTCAATAATAGACCAGGACAGGAATGAGGTAACTTTCAACAACCTAACCTGGGACTGGAGAAACGAAATTCTTAATTTTTTGCAGAATGGCACCGTACCTGAAGACAGGAAAACAGCTCAAGCACTTCGCCGCAAAGCTGCACGGTACTGCCTTATTCGCAACTCACTTTATCGCAAGATGTTCGGAGGACCCCTAGCTAAATGCCTCGGACCTAACCAAACGGAATTTGTGATGAAAGAAGTCCACGAAGGACACTGTGGAAATCACTCAGGGGCGATATCCTTAGTGAAAACCCTAACCAGAGCTGAATACTATTGGCCTAAGATGGAAGAAGAAGCCGAGAACTTCGTATCCAAATGTGACAGGTGCCAAAGGTTTGCCAATAACATGCATCGACCAGCGGAATTATTGCATCCATAGTATCCCCATGGACTTTCATGAAATGGGGTATGGATATAGTGGGACCTCTTCCCACAACAAAAGGACATGTATGGTTTTTGCTCGTGCTAACCGACTATTTTACAAGATGGGTAGATGCAGAAGCGTTCAAACAAGTGCAAGAAAAGGAAGTTAAAAGCTTCTTATGGCAAAACATAATATGCCTCTTTGGGATACCAAAGGAGATCGTGTGCAATAATGGCCCACAATTCATAGGCTCGCAAATCACAGAATTCTTCGAAAGATGGCAAATCAAATGGATCACTTAAACGCCATACCACCCCGTGGCTAATGGTCAAGCCGAGTCAACGAATAAGGTCATCATCAACAATCTAAAGAAGCGGCTAGGTAAAGCCAAAGGAAATTGGCCTGATGAGTTACCAGCGATATTATGGGCATACAAAACAACTTCAAAAATAGCCACGGGAGAAACCCCGTTCACACCTGTCTATGGCTCAGAAGCCTTAATACCTGTGGAGATTGGCGAACCAAGCATAAGGTTCGCAACAGCCATGGAGGAAGCAAACGACGACAAATTGAGGACCAATCTGGACCTGCTCGAACCACGGAGAGAAGAAGCATTGATACGGATGGCAGCTCAAAAACAAATCATAGAGAGTTATTACAACCGTAAAGCTCATCTCAGGTACTTAAAGATTGGGGGACTTCCTCCTCAAAAAAGTCTTTCAATCAACGAAAGAAGCAGGTGCAGGAAAGTTAAATCCAAACTGGGAAGGACCCTATAAAATCCGAGGCATAGCTAGGAAGGGCGCCTATGAGTTGGAAGCTATGGACGACAGAGTTCTACCAACAAGCTGGAACGCCATCCACCTAAAGAAGTATTACTTCTAAGGAAAAGAAATACCCCCGGTCAGGTATCACACGTTCGATTTTATTTTGAACATTTAAAAATTTTACTAACTTTTTTAGATGATAGGCATAAATCTAACCCATCACCAGATGATGATATTAGACCTGCAAAGATGCGAGGAAATAACACAATTCCCGGTCTAAGGTTACACTTTCTGATGGACGTTTTAAAGGGTTAAGAAGTCATCATCTAAAAAACTATATACCTTCAAGTCCGGAATGTTTTCCCTTTTCAGGAAAAGGACCACAAGAAGGGAATAATCAAATGCTCGAGATCTCATTCTTCAAAGCTCAAACACTTAGGGGACTATACAGTATGGAAGACTAAGACGAAGCAAAGAAGACTATCAGTAAGCCAAAAGCTCGAGCCTGAAGACCCATCTACCCAACAAGACAAGTGATACGAGTAGAATCGAAAGAGATCAAAAGAGTCATCCAAATACAAATCCTAATGCAAAAATGCAAAAAAACCTTTGAACATGTTCAGGCTGAAAGGCAAAATATTAGTCACGAGGAAGAAATGTACATCTTTATACTTATTCAGAACTGTTGTAACAAAAACAGTTAGGGGTAAAAGATCATCATCATTTGTACTTACTCAAAAAACTGTTATCAAATAAAACAGTTACGAATGAAAGATCAAAATCCATGTATTTGTTCAGAAAACTGTTGTCAAATAAAACAGTTACGGTTGAAAAAATATTTTCCTCGTACTTATTATAAAACTGTTATCAATAAAAACAGTTGCGGGTAGAAACTCCAATCTTTATAAAAACTGTTACTAGTGAAAAACAGTTGTTCCCTCTATGAAAAACAGTTATGAAATACAAGGGTATATCAAATCTGTTAAACAAAAACAGTTGCAACATGAGTTTTAGACGATAATCAAACACATGTAAAATGTCTTGGAAGTTCAAACAAAAAAACTTTCCTTGGAAACATTCTTAAATATGTGAAAAATTCCTATCACTCTATTGCATTATTACATCTTTATGAAGTTGAGACGTCTTCTTCATTAAGTGTCGATCAAAAAAGGGTCCTCTTCCATAAATTATGCCTACTACAAAAAGGCACACATTTAATATGATACCGTGCCTATTACGAAAAGGTACGAGTAATCTAAAGCATTCTATATGCAAAACTCAGAGGTAAAACTAAAACCTCGAAAAATGAAGCATGCAAAAGACTTAAAGAGTGAAACAGAAACTCAACAAAAGTCATACTAGCATTAATATATTAAAACGGCTCAGTAAAAACTAAGTATTAACTTATACTTAGCCGTATAGAATTTTTATACATTGAGGTGCCCCTAAGTTGTCATTTGGGGACTTTAAAGAGATCCAAATTTACCCCCGATNGAGGTGCCCCTAAGTTGTCATTTGGGGACTTAAAGAGATCCAAATTTACCCCCGATGGGAATGGGGGTAACCACCAATTGAGACAAAGATAAAAAAAAGGGGTGAACCAACTTCTTAAATTCTTTAGGAGGGGAGTTGACTTCACTGGCAGAAGGAGCGGGAGAAACTGGGGATGAAGAGGCACGAGCAACAGGAGTCTTACCATCAGGTGAAGAGAGGTTATAACCTTGTTGAGCCTTCTCCATGAATTCCTTAGTTTTAGCTATTTCAACACTAAGGTCGAAACCCTCTTGACTCATTTCCGTCAATGTGTCAAGGCGAGAATTCATATACGCCCAGCTCATATCAATAGCAGCCAACTATTCAAGATCCTCATAATCCCTTGCCCATACTTGAAGCTCATCTCTCAATCCGTCCTTCTCCGCTTTAGCAGCTTCATGGGATGCCCTTAACGGCACAAACGACTCCCCCAGATTTTGAACTTTATCTAAAGCATTACGAAGGTCCTCTTGAGTACGAGTGAGTTATTGCACGAGCTTGCCTGAGTATTCCTCCTTCTTCCCCAGCAAGTTTCTCAAGTCTCTAATCTCCTCTGAGGCGCGGGACAGCTGCTCAGCAAATGAGGACTCCAGAACACTCTTGTCTTTATCAGCCTGACTGGAAGAAGCCTTCTCTACTGTCAGTTCTGCAGCCATGAGCCTCAACTGCCGCTTCAAGGTACTCCTTTCCTCTTCCAAGGCATCCATGTCAATACTTAGGCTATCACATTTTGCTTTCCAATTATAAGAATCAGCCTGCAACTCTTTTGTTTCCTGATCCGTATTTGAGATCCTCTTCATGAGCTCCATGCCTATAAGATTAATCTGCAAGAAATAAACCAATCCGATATGATAAATTTCATATACGAAAATGAAAGAGGATAAGTAAGAGCACTATAGAGGTATGCACAACTTCATTGGCCCATGTAAGAGCACTATGGCTGGCTAGCTTAGTTTTCTTAGTGGGACCTATCAAAGGATTGAGCCACACTTCGGGCTCACCCATTTTCTTGAAAAGATTCCCCTCAGCTTGAACCTCTATTATCACCTGCCGCATCTCTCTGTTGGAAGACCCTACTTCCCTAGCAGAAGGCATGGAAGCAGGCAGATATGAAGCAACAATAGGCACAGAGGGTTGAGGAACTGGAGAAGCCACAAGCAAAGCAGCAAGCACGGAGGATTGAAAAGTTGAGGAAGCCACGGGCAAAGCAATAGCGGAAGCCGTAATAGCCAAAGGAGCAGATGAGACAGCTTCTCTTAAAGAAGCAGGAAAAATAGCAGCCAAAGGGACATCATCAGGAGCAAGGTAAAAACCTTCATGGAACAAGTAATCTACAGACTTATGAATGGGGAAATGTGAAACATCTTCAAAGGTAGAGGGCTCAACCATAGACACGAAAGGCAAAGTCATGGGTGTAGACTCATTATCTGAAACCACCCGCCTTCTCCGTGGCCTGCGCACCAAAGCACCCTATTCTTCTTCTTCTTCTTCTTCTTCTTCTTCTTCTTCTTCACGGGACTCACCAATTTTCCTCTTCGAGGAAGATGAACCAACAATAATCTCTTGGGCCTGGGCCAAAGACATCTTCGGGATAGATAGAGCAGACACCCCACAAGCAGAGAACCCTATCAAAAGGGAAAAAGTTAAGCGACAGAGAAAGAAGAGGCTCGAGTAAGGAAATAAGCAAGAACAAAAGCTTCACTTACCGTGGGTCTTTACATGCCAACCGTACCTCCCAGCGAAGTAGTTCCAAGATCTCTCTTCTAAAGGAGCAACGAACAATAATTTTTCTACCCAATCACGGATACCGGAGACATTCTCAATAGTACCATGATTGCTGAGAGAAGAAGAAACAAGTACGGTGTTAGTAAAACATCTCAAGTCAGAACGAGGAAAAGTAAATAGATGTGAGCTAAAGCATACTCATGTGCACGATTCCACTTCTCAGGGAAGGTTAGAGTTTCTTCACCCACTAAACCAACAGTGGGTACAACAACATACCGGAGGTACCAAACCCTATCCTTATCATCTCTAAGGGTTACCAGCACTCTTTTGCTCCTAGCAGTCAGAGTAAAAACCCCTTGACGAAACAAGGTAGGAGAGTAGAGATGAATAAGATGGTTGAAAGTAAAAGGAACCGAGGCTAAAGAAGCTAAACTCCTAAGATATGCGACAACTCGCCACACAAGTGAAACAACTTGTCCTAAGTAGATATTGAAGAAACTGCATAATTCAATTATGACTAGATCAATGGGAGGTCTAAACCCTAGAGTGAAAGGGTAAGTATAAACAAAAGAGTATCCCGTCTTGTAAGACGTTATTCTTTGATTACTATTCGGAATGTAGACAGGGAAATCAGGCCTCCAAAAACACTCCCTACGAACAAGGGAAATCTAACCCTCTGTAATAAGGGTTGGATACCTTTCGACACTCTCAAGGGAAGAAGATTGGTCTACGAGAACTTGATTGTCTCTAGCAAAGACAAACTCAGCAGGAACAATTTCATCAACTCCAGGTTCAAGAAGGTGTTCACCTCTACCTCTAGACAAATACCGAGAATCCCTAAACCTCGGAGAAACTAGAGACCTAGCGGAATGAGGGGAAACTATCTGAGAAGAAGAGGAGCCTCTTGAAGGAGTGGATCCTAGACTCCTAAGTCTACCACCCATCCAACTCCTAGTCGGAGCAGAAGATGGCGTTAAATTTTCAATATCTATTACTCCCTGAGGTTGATTTGAAGAAGACATGTTTACAAAGGCAAGAAGAAAGTTCTTTACAAAAGACAAAGTTAGAAAGTGTTTCGGGGAAGCAAAGAAAAGAAGAAAGGTATTTATACTTGAGGATAACCGTCAAACATGAAAAAAAAATAATGATGAAAAGTCATAATTGAAGGTGTCACTTCGGGACTGACACAGCCTCAAAAAGCCCTAAATGGTGCCGAGTAAATGCAGAACCAATCCGAAAAGGACACGTGGTATGAGAATTAAATGGACGTGACAGGTGACGCCTATGATTCAGAGTAGGATACAATGTTTCGAAGAAAATCGGCGGCAAAATATTCCCGCCATAAATGAGTATGCACTTACCAAATATTAATCGATAAATATATGGTAAGTGGGGGGACTATCTGTATTGGTAAAAAAGAGTTTCACACATAAGCCTACTCTTGACAACTCAGCCAGTTATGTGGACACAGGAGAACACGACAACTGGATATGATTCTTTGAAGAGGTACGAAACAAAGAGGCACAATTCAATAAAACCTCGAGCTCATCAGCCACGGGAAACTCAACCTAATCAAGACAGGGAAAATACACGGTTAGAATGAATCTGGGCAAAGCTACAGGCAGATTCAAGAACCCACAATTGATTACTTGTATGTTACGTAACCGTACCCTAATTACCGTTATCCTTTTTAACGCCCCATTAATGTCATAATTAGTCATTAATGGGCAATCATAACAAGAGTTGTACGTTATATCAAGGAATCTCCTATATAAGGGAGGGGAATACAACTTGTAAAGGCATATGATTTTCGAATACAATCTACTGTGCTTTTCTATATATCTACAATATTGTCTATTATTCGTTTCTCTTATTTCCTTGATTATCAGTAACCCGAGTTCATCCTAGAAATAGATTTGGTCAAAGGATCTAATTCTTTGGTTAAACAACTTTATCTTGTCCAAAGTTGTGAGAAATCATTCTACGTGTTGTCCGGTTTTTTTCCTTATAGTTACTAGTTGGTATGATCTATATTAGGACACTTACACAAGCATACACGTAGTTAAGAACTCTTATCGGATAAGAGGTTTTCTTGATATTGTTGAGTATAGATACACACCCTTGTTTACTTCTCTTCAATGTGAGAATGGCTTTATTTGGCAGGTGAGTCGTCGATGCGGTTATGAGGTGTAATAAGGGCACAGGATGCCAAGTGTTAGGGTTAAGGTATTGAGACCCGTGAGTTGTGATTTTTCCGAGGTTCGGTACCTCGTGGAGTTTGTTGACTAAATCCTAATGTGAGAGTAGTCGTTGTTGCCGAGTCATTACTTGTCCTTGTTGTATCTGTGATTTTGGATTTGGGTTGTTCTCCTAATCACTATTCTGTGTCATTATCATGGTATTCCACTGATACTTTTTGTTTTCCTTTGTTATTGCAATTACTGTATTATTATCCATACCGCGTAGTCTCTGTGTAGATATCATACTCTATTGTTCCCATATTTATACTTGCTCAGGTTATTTAGTCCAGTAGGTGTCATGATTGTTCCTCGTCACTACTCCACCGAGGTTAGTCTTGATACTTGTTGGGTACTGCTGTGGTGTACTCATACTACACTTCTGCACATTTTTGTGCAGATCCACACATGCATAATAATGTGCACACCTTATCTCGCCACATGCACAACCCACACAACATATATATATATATATATATATATATATATATATATATATCCCGCCTTGTCACACCACATGTGCAGATAACAATAGTAATAATAGCACGACAGAAACCTCGTGCAACCCCATAAAAACAACCGCACGGTAGAAACCTCATGCATCACAATAACAACTACCGCATGGCAGAAACCTCGTGCATCACAAAAACAATTACAATATCAACAATGACAATAATACAAGGCATGGAATGTAACTCAACTCAAGAACCTTCGATCACAAGAAACACTAGAACTAGTTCACAAGGAATAACCATAATAAAGAATGCTAGGTATAATAGAATATCTCAACAGGGAAGAACATTATACGTAACAAAAGTCCCACCATGTACGGTTCAACAAAAAGAAACTAACACGAGTCAAATAATTCCAAATAAGGGCCAATTCACTAAGGCATAGGGTATCTAATCTTCTTTTAAGTTTGGAAAATTAAGGAAGAGTTACAACCTATTCAAATAAAGGTAGGCAGTGGGAAGATAACCATAGCCTCAATTAAGGGTGAACATTTACAAAAGGGATAACTACAACTTCAAGTAAAGATAAGTAGTTAGGGAAAAGATAACATGGCAATGGAAGAGATAACAATTTTAATTAAGGCACATATGAATCAAGTAAAGCAATAGAGTGGATCATGAAGCAGTTGATTATAATTAAGCAGGTAGAGGTGAGACTAGAAATCAAGGAACATAATCATAACAAGAACAACTGCATATTTAATGAATACAAGGACTTAGGAACCCTAAAAGGCCAATTTCCACAAATAAGTCCGCGTGAAATGACTCAAGTCCTAAGGGTTAGTTCCCCCACACCAGGTTAGGGAAGATAATTACATCAAAATATGATAAAAATGGCCTAACCCTCTATTTGGAAATCTTATATTCTGCCAAGGTCCGTAAGCATCGCGAGTGCGGAGAATGACTCGCGTTCGCGAAGAAGGAAAATAAGGCTGCTAGGAAGACCCTTCGCGAACGCGAGAGAAGGGGTGCGAACGTGAAGAATAAGAAACATGAGCCTACGCCAACGCGATATGGCAGACGCAAACATAAAGAAGGAAAAGACAAACCTTCACAACTAACACCACCAGGAACACACACCACAAGCTAAAACTCAAGAAGCACATAACGAAAATGACTGAATATATAAGGAGAAAACACATAAGAGAAATATCAAGCAAGCCCGACATGCAGAACTCTCTATCAATACCATACTAAGAGTCAATTTAAATAGGAAAATCAAAGTACATGAACAATTATAAGGCTCTCATCCTGGTATAACTCTCCTCCGCGGAACGCAACCAGGCTCAAACATATCAAGTCACATGAAATTGCGAGGGTCTTACCGTCAACTCTAAATCACAGGTCGAATATACATCATACCAATTGAAATATTTTCCTAACTCAGTTCTGCCAATAAAATCACAACACTTACTGAACTCTCACCCATGCAGAGTAATTCTAGTCTCACCACTCTCAATGATGAGTATAAACAAACGATAAACATGGGCTACCACTCATGGAATCTCCCAATAAGGGAAAATACATAAACAGAGTGCAAATCATGAAACTCACCCATAAATGAAACAACAAATAAGGGAACTCGTCCCTATAAGCAGAACTGAAATGAAATACGAATGGTACCCCTTTGTAAAAATCAAAAGCATTCCTGTATGACATCAGCTGGCGCAACAGCCTCCAGCCTACTATATAAAACACATCAATGGGCCGGGTCTCCCCCTCTTAGGCCCCCTCTACTCGCCTGAATACCCTGTGGCACATCTGTCCGGAGTTTGGGACAACTTCTCACCATATGGATGGTACCTCCACACTCAAAGCAACCTCTCTGCTGGCGTGGCTGTGGAAACTATGCAGTACAGATACCCTAAAATCCATGAGCACCTGAAATACTGTGCGAAGCCGGAAGTGCAAACTGAGCTGACTGACACACAAAACCTCTGCCATGTCGTACCGTGTCTCCAAAGTAAGGACCAGTAGATGTCTCCGGCCTCCTCGCCTCCCTGTCCTCTCTCTCCTGACCTCGCCTGCCCCCCCTCTCATGGCCCCGCCTGTCCTCTCTCTCCTGATCCCATATTCCCTTTACTCGGTGAGCTATCCCTACCACTTGCTAAACGGAACATCCTACTCTAACTCTGAGCCATGCTGAAGAGAATATCATGTCCGAGTCCCTCAATGAATCTACGAACACACTATCTAATGTGGCGACCAAAGCAGGTGCATGCCTGGCCAAATCTCTGAATCTCATAGCATACTCTGACGCTGACATAGTGCCCTGATGCAGCTACTCAAACTTCGCGCGCCATGCATCTCGAAGGGGCTGAGCTACAAATTCTCTCATGAATATCTCTAAAAATTGAACCCATGTAAGTGAAGCTGACTCAGCTGGGCTACCCAGCTCATATGCCCGCCACCACTGATAATACGCTCCCTCGAGCTGAAACATAACAAAATCAACCCCGCTCGTCTCCACAATACCCATACTGCGAAGAATGTGGTGACACTCCTCTAGGAAACCCTGGGCATCATTTGTCTCAAATCTACTGAAGGTAGGAGGGTATTACTTATTATACCTCTCAAGTCTAATCTGTTCTTCTTCAGATGCTGCTGCCTTAACCACGAGGTGAAATGAAACCCCAGGCAAGGTCTCCATGACACCTGGAACCTGACCAACATGAACTTCTTGCTCTAGAGTGTGGGAGGCGGGAGTTTGAGCTCCTCCCCAGCTTGTGAAGTAGCTGGTGCATCCAGAATAAATCCCGTCGGAGTTAATGTACCAAACATACTCGGGAACTATGCTAAGATCTCCTTAAATCCGGGGGTAATAACAGGCGCCTCTGGTACTTTCCACCCAACGGGAACTACTGGCGGCTCCTCAACTGCTGCCTGGTAGGTGCCCTAGCCGCAACACGTGCTCCTTGTCGGCCTCTGCCTCTGCCCCTAACGACATCTTCTCCGGGGTAACGTCATCAGGAACTGCATCTCGTCTCTTCAGATCAAATTTCAAACTTCGAGATCAATGAACTCGCACGATAGGAATGAAGGAAGTGAAATTGTCCTAATACTTCCGTAGCCTCTCGAAGATAAGTACAAATGTCTCCGTACTGATCCGTAAGACTCTACTAAAATCTCTTATGACTCGTAGCACCTACGAACCTAGAGCTCTGATCCCAACTTGTCACGACCCAATTTCCCTCCGTTGGGTATCGTGATGGCACCTAGTCTTAAAGACTAGGTAAGACTAACTATTACTGAATAACAACAATAATAAATAACATATAATAATTTCTGAAATGAAATTCTCTATACAATTTACAATTTTCCTAAAATCGGTAGTATAAGTCATAAGCTCTACAGAATTTTACTACATTTTCTAAATACAACTGTTTGAAATAAAGTAAATAGTGTGAATACTGAATAGGAAGGTGACTCCGAAGCCTGCGAATGCATCAAAAGGTTTACCTTGAGTCTCCACAACAACAATCCCCGCTGCTAGCTAATGATCAACTGACTTCGCAATACCTGGATCTGCACAAAAATGTGCAGAAGTGTAGTATGAGTACACCATAGCGATAACCAACAAGTATCAAGACTAACCTCTGTAGAGTAGTGACGAGGAACAATAAAGACACATACTGGACTAAATAACCTGAACAAGTATAAATATGGGAACAATAGAGTATGATATCTACATAGGGACTATGCGGTATGGCTAACAATACAGTAATTACAATAAGAAAGGAAAACAACGTATAAGCGGAATACCATGATAATGACAGAGAAGAGTGAACGGGAGCACAACCAGAATCCGAAGTCACAGATACAGCAAGGACAAGTAATGACTCAGCAACAATGACCTCTCTCACATCAGGGTTTAGTCAACAAACTCCACGAGGTACCGAACCTCGAAAAAATCAAAACTCACGGGTCTCAATACCTCAACCCTAACACTTGGCATCCCGTGCCCTCATTGCACCTCATAACTGCACTCACAACTCACGTGCCAAATAGAGCCATTCTCACATAGAAGACAAGTAAACAAGGGTATGCATCTATACTCAACAATATCAAGAATACCTCTTATCCGATAAGAATGCTTAACTACGTCTATGCTTGTGTAAGTGTACGAACATAGTTCACACCAGCTAGTAAGCATAAGGAAAATAATGGACAACACGTAGAATGATTTCTCACAATTTTCACACGATAAAGCTCATACAGGTAAATGTACCACTACACAAATATCAACAACAAGAATGCCCCTATGCCATCACAACTCATCACAAATCAATCCCTGACATAGCCCACCTTGTCTTGCCACGTGTGCAATAGTAAAGTAAATGCCCATTTTGTCTTGCCATACGTGCATAATAATGTTCACACTTTATCTCGCCACATGCACAACCCCCCCATATATATATATATATATATATATATATATATATATCCCGCCTTGTCACGCCACATGTGAAAATATCAATAGTAACAATAGCACGACAGAAATCTCGTGCAACCCCATAACAACAACCGCACGGCAGAAACCTTTTGCATCACAAAAACAACAACCGCACGGCAGAAACCTCGTGCATCACCACAACAAGTACAACATCAACAATGACAATAATGCAATGTACGGAAAGTAACTCAACTCAAGAACCTTCGATCATAAGAAGTGGTAGAACTAGTTCACAAGGAATAACCATAATAAAGAATGCTAGGGGTAATAAGAACAACTCAACATGGAAGAAAATAATGGGTAACAATCATCACACCATGTAGGGTTCAATAACAAGAAACTAACACGAGTCAAATAATTCCAAATAAGGGCCAGTCCACTAAGGCATAGGGTATCTAATATTCTTTTAAGTTTGGAAAATTACAGAAGAGTTACAAATTTTTCAAATAAAAGCAGGCAGCGGGAAGATAACCATAACCTCAAATAAGGGTGAACGTTTACAAAAGGGATAACTACAACCTCAAGTAATGATAAGCAGTTAGGGAAAAGATAACATGGCAATGGAAGAGATAACAATTTCAGTTAAGGCACATATGAATCAAGTAAAACGATAAGAGTGGATCATGAAGCAATTGATTCTAATTAAGCAGGTAGAGGTGAGACTAGAAATCAAGGAACGTAATCATAACAAGAAAAACTACATATTCAATGAATATAAAGACTTAGAAACCCTAAACGGCCAATTTTCACAAATAAGTCCGAGCACGTACTCGTCACCTCGGGTACACGGACTACAATCAGAAAGGAAGACTAAAATCCTAAGGGGTAGTTCCCCCACACAAGGTTAGGCAAGATACTTACCTCAAAGAAGATAAACCGATACTCTTAAATGAACTTCTTGGGTGTAATGACCTCCGGACGGCTCAAATACTTCAAAGCACAAATAAAACTCATAAGAAACTACTCCGGATCATAAAGACTCAATCTTTATAAAAATCTAAAAATCGACCCAAAAATCGCCCCCCAGGCCCGCACCTCGGATCCCGACAAATTCCACAAAACCCGAACATCCATTCTGATACGAGTTCAACCATACTAAAATTATCAAATTTTGATACCAATTCGTCTCTCAAATCATGATTTTTATTCATTTTGAAACTTCTTCAAAAACCACCATTTTCCTCAACTCAAAATACAAATTAAATGATAAAAATAAGGATTAAATCATGGAATATATTAGATTCTAGGTGAAAAACTCTTACCCAATTTATTTTCTTGAAAAATCCATAAGGAATCCCTCAAAGCCGAGCTCTACAAGTCAAAATATGATAAAAATGTCCTAACTTTCGATTTGGAAATCTTATATTCAGCCAATGTCCGTAAGCATCACGAATGCGGAGAATGGCTCACGTTCGCCAAGAAGGAAAATAAGGCTGCTAGGAAGACCCTTTGTAAATGCGAGAGAAGGGGTGGGAATGCGAAGAACAAGAAACATGAGCCTATGCCAACGCGAGATGGCAGACGCGAACGCAAAGAAGGAAAAGACAAACCTTCGTGAACGCGAAGAATAAATGTGTGGTGGTCAGCAGTTTCACTTCACAAATACAAAAGTCGCTTTGCGATCGCGAAGAAGAACACCAGAAAACAGGAACAACAATTCAAAATAGGAGGAAAATGACCCGTAGCCCACCCGGAATACACCCGACGCCCACATGACCCCGTCCTAACTCACAAAAATGTTCTATAACATAACAAGGACTCGCTCGGGGTCTCAAATCACATCAAACAATGGCGAAAATATAAATCGCGTCAAGAATTGAACTTTTGAACTTTCAATCTTCCAACTTCAAAAACTCGTGCCGAAACCTATCAAATAAACCCGGAATGACGTCGAATTTTTCAAGCAAGTACAAATGACCTAACGGAGATGTTGAAATAATCTAAAACCCATTCCGGAGCCGTTTACTCAAAAGTCAAATTCCGGTCAACTCTTTCCGCTTAAACTTCCAAAAACTTGAATCCTTCTCCCAACTTGACTCCGAATTATCCGGTAACTGAATGCAACCACACATGCAAGTCAATACACATAATGTGAAGCTGCTTACGACCTTATGCCGCCGAACGGAACTTAAATTCCCAAAACGACCGGCCGGGTCGTTACAACAGTATGTGAGAAACCCTCTACTAATCTATGGTAATACCCTACCAAACCAAGAAAACTTCGGATCTCCGTAGCTGAGGATGGTCTGGGCCAACTCTGAACCACTTCAATCTTCTTTGGATCTACCTTGATCCCCTCACTCGATACCACATGACCCAAAAATGCCACTAAATCTAGCCAGAATTCACACTTCAAAATTTTTGCATATAACTTCTTTTCCCTCAAGTTCTGAAGCATGGTCCTTAGGTGCTGCTCATGATCCTCCCGACTTCGGGAGTATACCTGAATGTCGTCAATAAACACAATGACAAAAGAGTCAAGATAGGGCCGGAATACACTATACATCAAGTGCATGAATGCTGCTGAGGCATTGGTCATCCCAAATGACATTACAAGGAACTCATAGTGACCATAACGAGTCCTAAAAGCAGTCTTCGGGACATTTGGCTCCCGAATCTTCAACTGATGATAGCCTGAATGCAAGTCAATCTTGGAAAACACTCTGGCACCCTATCAAATAGGTCATAAATATGAGGTAATGGATACCTGTTTTTCACTATAACTTTGTTCAACCGACGGTAATCAATGCACATGCGCATAGAACCATCATTCTTCTTCACAAAAAAGACTGGAGCAACCCAAGGCGACATATTAGGCCGAATGAAGCCCTTATCAAGAAAATCCTGTAACTGCTCCTTTATCTCCTTCAACTCATGTAGAGCCATACAATATGGAGGAATAGAGATGGGCTGATTGCCCGGTAACAAATCAATACCAAAGTTTATGTCTCCGACAGGCGGCATGCCTGGATGATATGCGAAAAAACATATGGAAAGTCCCTCACTACCGGAACTGACTCAATGTTAGGAGTATCAACACTGACATCTCTCACTTAAGCTGGATACACATCACACCCATTCTCAACCATCCACTGAGCCTTTAAAAATTAAATAACTCTGCTAGGAACATAGTGTAAGGTACCTCTCCACTCTAACCGTTTAATCCTGGCATAGCCAGCGTCACGGTCTTGGCGTGACAATCAAGAATAGCTTAATGGGGAGACAACCAGTCCATGCCAAAAATAATATCAAAGTATACCATACTGAGCTATAATAAATCAAATGTGGTCTCAAAACCGCTAAGAACAACCAGACAGGACCGATACACGCGACCAACAACAATAGAATTTCCCACAGGTGTAGACACATAAACAGGAGAACTCAAAGAATCACGATATACACCCAAATACAGAGAAAAATAAGATGACACATAAGAATAAGTGAAGCCTTGATCAAATAAGACTGATGCATCTCTATGACAGACTAGAATAATACCTGTAATGACAGAGTCGGATGAAACTGCCTCTGTAGCCTACCCTCCCCCTCTAGGGTGACCTTTACCTGCCTGACCTCCACCCCGAGTTGGCTGAGCAGGTGGAGTGGTATCTGGTGTGGTAACCATATCCTGAGGACCCGTGGAGCACGCGGTTCCTGAGTAGTCTGTGGAGGTGCACCCCTCCTAAGTCTGGGGCAATCCCTCACCATGTGGTGAGTGTCACCATACTCAAAACAAGCTCTCAGAGGATATGGCTGCTGTGGCTGGCCCAAGCCAGATCGGTTGGAGTGACCACTGAATGCACCCCGTACAGGAGGTACACTCGACAAGGGCGATGCATAATAAGGAGCCTGAGGCCTAGGAGTGGCCGGAGTACCGTTGTTGATACCCAATTTTGCCCTCATATTTTCTCAAACAGTATATATATTTTCAAAGTATCATTTTGTGTCAATATTTAGTTTACAAGCATTTTCTATAATTTACCATAATTTTTAAAGCCCAAAAATTTATTTTTTCTACATTTTTTATATTATTATATAAATATCTAATAATTATCCTTTAAATTATTTTGTGATGACTTAAGTACCTAAAATTATTATTTGCATCCATAACATATATTTCAAATATTTTCGCTTTATTTTAATTACAATAGTATTTTAAGCTCTTTGCATAATCTTGTAGGCATAGCCTATATTTTCCATTTGTCATTTTATTCAGGGTCAAAATAATATTTTACATTTTTGTAACCTTCTACTATTATCTTAAAGTATAAATTCGCATAAATAGAATTTTTATATATTTATTTAATTATTTTTATTAAATTATTCCCCTTTTTATCTCTTATTTAAAAACTATCCAATTCTAGGCTAATTTTCGGACCAATTTTGGCCCAAATCCTAAGCCCACACCCTCTCCCCTCTCAGCAGCCCAAACCAGCCAACCCTTTAATGAACCTGGTCGCGACCCGTTATAAACGACCCGATCCACTCCCCTTTTGATCTTGGTAGTTGATCTCAAATGATCAACAACCTATAATAATCCCCCACCTCTCGTTATAACCCTACAACCCTAAACCCAAACCCATTTCCAAACCGCCCACCTCAAATCCTCTCAAACCTTCTCCCTCACCTCACAAACCCTACCCTCCACCCCAAGCCTTCTCTGAATCTAGCTCGTCCATGAATTTTTACCACGATTTACTTACCTTTTTCTGATTATATCGTTATTACTTGTGTAAACACGGTGCTACTTAGTATTCGCCCAATTTTGGCAAGTATCCGTCTTTGAACCAAAGGAAATCTGCCTTATTCTTCAATATTAGGATGATATTTCGTCCTTATACGATCATAGCACTATGAGGTTCAGATTCCCCTAGATGTACGGTCAATTTTTGATCCTAGTCAAACTACGATTTAACGGTTTTTTCTCCTAATCCGATTCTAAATCGATTTGCGTGTGTTATTCTTTCCTTTTTTATGTTTGATTGACTGTATTTCCTTATTTATGTGCTTATTTTACCACTATATAAATCCCTCCCCATTCCCTTTTTGGATAGACTTTAATCGTCAAGTTTTCACTAAAAAGCTGAAGGTTTTCATTCTGCTATTCTCTTATTCCGTTGTTCTACTTTGACTCTTGGCCGGATGAAATCCAAGGACACCAAAATTCTATTTTTTGACCTTCCTTGGTGTGATCACTTCCCTGGGTTCCTTTGAAGCCCTTGGGAACTTGACGCACTAAGGTCCTGGGCTATACTGCTCTTTGTTGATATTCAAAGTGTTGTGGAGTCTGTTCTTTCTTGTTTGTCTACTTGTCAATCAGTAAGTGGTCATACCTCTGAAATTGCATAACCTAATGTGTTTCTAGACTATGTCTATGTGCCACCCTGCTAGTATTGGATCAGTTTGTGATATGTACCTCTCTAGCATTTTCTTATGCCTAAACTGCCAGTTCTAAAATGTGTTTATGTTTAACTTGAACAATTTAGACTGTTTGAAGTTCGTTTAGCTTAATGTATTGGTACTTTAAATGTTTACATTGGTTATATGACACCAGTTTGTTTCCAGCTTTGTCCTGGGTCTATATAGTGATTGATTTGTATCTATAATATGTCCTAATCTATATTAAGACCTTCACTCTGGCTATGACTTGCTCCTATGATCATTTTTATCACTCGATATGTCTTTAGCTTGCCCAATTGTGTATTCCTTAGTGATTAGTTGGGGACTTTTAGAATAACTTCTTAACTTGTATTTCCGCATAACATTTGACTCTGTTTTGCCTTGTTGATATGAGTTGGTCTGTTTAACTTCTGGTGTTCAGCATAATTTTACCCCTTAGACTTTGAATCTGTTAAGTTAGTGTTCTACTTTTCTCTTATTTGGCATAATGCACCTTTGCTTATTAGTTTTGTAATCCCAGAAGTCACAACCCCTTTCTTCCTACAAAATATTCTCTACCCAATATGCTAAGTGTGAAGTTGTGATATCAACCTGTCTTTTAAGTTTGTTTACCCTCTTTACTGATATGTTCATTGTGTGATCACCTCTGCACTACCTGTTTCCAAAATACAAACGCACTTCTTCAAACTCTACCACTTGATCATTATTTTTCACTCTCATTGGTTATTTACCCAACTCTGAATCTATAACTCTTGGCTGACTGAAAGCCAAGGCGACTAAAGCTTTCTCTATTAACCTCCCTAGTGTGAGCACTGATCGGGGTCCATTTTGAGACCCTTTTGAACTCTGACACACTAGGGCTTGAGGTTCTTTGGTCATTTTCTTCACTACTCAGTTCTATCCATTGAATGTGCAAATTGGTTTGTGTAAGTGATTGGTTTATGGATCCTATGATCAAATTATGGTTGTTTCGTTTGGTTTGAGTTCTCCTATGGTTTCTGGGCTATGTTGAGATCTGGTGTTCTGGTGAGTGGAGAAAGAGTTTAGTTAAAGGCCTGGCAGTGCTGGGTATCTCTTTGGGCCTGTCTTGGGCGTACTTTTATTACTTATATCACTTTGTAATTCATTCGTTATTGGGTCTATAATAACAATTGGGGTGATAGTGAAATTGGGAGATGGGTATCTCCTAATACTTGCATGAAAATGGTAGAAATCATGTTTATAGGATCTGTGTGAACTATTTGTTGTCCCACCTGTTATATGTGTCATTTAAATCTCTTTGAGCAGTATTAGTGTCACGACCCGAATTTCCCACTGTCGGGACCGTGATGGCGCCTAACATTGAATCCGCTAGGAAAGCCAATGTTAATGTTTATTTACCTTATTCATTTATTTTTTTATAGATAATAGGTGATGTACAAATCAGCGAAATAAAAGTGCGAAATAAAATAAAGTCTAACAACTTGATTAAATGCCATTACGAAAATCATAATACTAAACCCAGAATTTGGTGTCACAACTTCATATACTGTCTATGAATACTATATATAAAGGTCTGAACAAGATAAATACATCTGTCTTAGAATAAAGAAGGACATAATGGAAATAAAGTAGGAGGGGACGCCAAGGTCTGCGGACGCCTGCAAGACTACCTCAGAATCTCCAAATGGACTGAAGGCAGCTTCCTCACTCTAAGGTCTGCAGGGTCTTGTACCGGGATCTGCACAAAAGTGCAGGTGTATCATCAGTACAACCGACCCCATGTACTGAGTAAGTGTCGAGCCTAACCTCGGCGAAGTAGTGACGAGGCTAGGACACGACAACCAACTAAACCTATGCAGTTTAATCATATACAGAGAAAATAACAACAACAAGAATTAAGCAGCTAAATACAAAGAAAGGGGAACATGTTGAGGGGAGGAAATATCAAATAATGGAAATAACGAAGTAAAGCAACCGATTAGATACCAATTTAAACAACATAAGTAACATCACAAAAAAACAAGTGCACGACATCACCCTTCGTGCTTTTACTCTCATCCTCACCAAGTAATAGATAGAATGCATGGCATCACCCTTCGTTCTTTTACTCTCATCCTCACAATAAATCAATAGAAACGGCACGACATCACCCTTCGTGCCTTTAAATTCATAACATGGCACGACATCACCCTTCGTGCTTTTACTCTCATTCTCACAATATTATGCACGTCAGCACCCTTCGTGCTTTACAATCTTCCTCACCCAAACAAATCAATAACAACAATCCGACAAGGAAATCAACAATATAAAATAATAATAAGAGCCATAACGTCCCGGCAAGGGAGCAAACGGTAGAATCAATATCATCCCGGCAAGGGAAATAACTATAACCAATCTCACTTAGTTATTCAATTTCACGAAATAATTCTCAACTTGAACCTATACTCGACAATGATCAATACCAAGGAAAATTCTACCAACATGAATAATCATCAAATTAAACTCAAGTAATGTTTAATGAAAAATCACAGAAAGTTCAATATTCGACTCACGGGCATGCTTGACACCAACTTATAGATACTCGTCACCACACCTATACGTTGAACATATTACTAACACGTGACATATAAGACACAACACCTATTCCTTCAAGCTAAGGTTAAGCCAAACACTTACCTCGAATTCCACGACCAAACTCAAGCCTCAATACCGCTTTCCCTTTAGAATTCGCCTCCAATTCAATTGTATCTAGACATAATCAGCTTAATAATATCAATAAATGCTAAATAATTCAACCCCAATGCTTAAATCACCAAATTTGTAAAATCCGACCCCAAATCAAGGTCTAAATCACCAAATTTGTAAAGTCCCTAATTCTCCTAAACTCCCTAATTTCTACCTTTCAAGAACAATATTTAGGCCTAGGAATCTAATGGTTGTTAATTGAAAACGAAGAAAACGAGTTTAAGAACACAAACCTAGAATTTGGTGGTCAAATCCCCCTTCAAAAATCGCCCCTAAGCTTCCTTGGTTTTGAAAATATGAAGTTATGGCTAAAATCCCATTTTTCTACTGTTTTAATAGGGCTGGACAGACCTTTTACACATTTGCGTGAGGTCTGTCGCATTCGTGTAGCCTTGGCCTATATCGCCTTCGCATTCGCAATACTGCCTATGCGTTCGCGTAGGCTCACCCCTCCCTAGACTTTGCGTTCGCGTGCCTCCGACCGCGTTCTCATAGGGTCCCAGCTCCCCCATCCCCAGCTCCCTTAAAATAGTGCGTTCGTGAGGGCGTAGACGCGTTCGCGTAGAGAAACCTACCCAGGGCTCCGCGTTCGCGTCGTGGCCAGTGTGTTCGCATAGAGAAAATCCAAGCCCTAGCCCCACTTACTCTTTGCGTTTGCGTGGGTTACCACGCGTTCGCATAGAGTAAAACACCAGACACCAGCAAACAGCATTCTCACTAGATTTTCTAAGTCCAAAAACACTCCGACGCCTATCCGAAACTCACCCGAGCCTCGGGGCTCCAAACCAAACATGTACACAACCTTAAAAACATCCTACGGACTTACTCGTGCGATCAAATCGCCAAAATAACATCTTAAACACGAATTTATCATAAAAATCAAAGGAAAATCTCAAGAACTTTCAAAGTTTCAAATTTCACAACTACGGGTCAGAATCACGTCAAATAACCTCCGTTTCTTACCAAATGTTACATGCATCACTCAAATACTATATTAAACCTGTACCGGGCTCCAGAACCAAAATACGGGCCCGATACCATCAATTTCAAATATAATCAAATTTCCAAAAGCTCTTATAATTTCAGTAAAATAATTTCTTTCAAAATTCATTTCTCGGGCTTGGGACCTCGGAATTCAATTCCAGGCATACGCTCAGGTCCCATATTTTCCAATGGACCCTCCAGGACAATCAAATCACGAGTTCGGGTCAGTTTACCCAAAATGTTGACCAAAGTCAACTTAAATTCAATTCTTAAGGCAAAATTAGCATTTTTCTCAGTTTTTCATATAAAAGTTTTTCGGATATATGTCCGGACTGCGCATGCAAAACGAGTTGAGATAAAAGAGGTTTTCAAGGCCTCGAAACACAGTTTTGACTTATAAATGAGAGATGAATTTTTGGGTCATCAAATTCTCCACCTCTAAAACAAACGTTTGACCTCGAACGGACATAGAAAAGTACCTGAATCGGGGAAAAGATGGGGATACCGGCTCCGCATATCAGACTCGGACTCCCAGGTAGCTGCCTCGCCATGCTGGCCTTCGGCTCCTCCTCATAGGTCAAATCCTTTTCCAAGTGGACACTGCTGAAGTCTAACACATGGGCTGGATCGCCATGATACTTCCGAAGCATAGACACATGAAACACTGGATGAACAACTAATAAATTCGGTGGCAATGCAAGTCTGTATGGAACCTCTCCCACTCTATCAAGGATCTCAAAGGACCGATGTACCTAGGGCTTAGCTTGCCCTTCTTTCCAAATCTCATCACTCCCTTCATGGGCGACACCCGAAGCAACACCTGCTCTCCAACCATGAGTGCCACATCACAAATTCTGCGATCGGCATAACTCTTCTATCTGGATTGAGTTGTACGAAGTCTATCCCGAATGATCTTAACCTTATCCATGGCATCCTGCACTAAGTCTATACCCAACAACCAAGCTTCTTCCGGCTCAAACCACTCAACTGGCGACCGACACCGCTTACCATATAATGCCTCATAGGGAGCCATCTGAATGCTCAACTTATAACTGTTGTTGTAGGAAAACTCAACTAATGGCAAGAATTGATCCCAAAAGCCTCCAAAGTCAATGACACAGGCTCGTAGCATATCCTCCAAAATCTGAATAGTGTGCTCGGACTGTCCGTCTGTGTGAAGATGAAATGTTGTGCTCAACTCAACCCTCATGCCCAAATTACGCTGAACTGCCCTCTAGAAATGCGAGGTAAATTGCGTACCTCGATCAGAAATAATGGACACGGGCACGCCATGAAGATGAAAAATCTCCCTAATGTAGATCTCTGCCAACCTCTACGAAGAATATGAAACTGCCACAGGGATTAAATGTGCTGACTTGGTCAGCCTATCAACAATAATCCATACTGCATCGAACTTCCTCCGAGTCCATGGGAGCCCAACAATGAAATCCATGGTGATACGCTCCCACTTCCACTCAGGAATCTCAATCTGCTGAAGTAATCCACTAGGTCTCTGATGCTCGTACTTTACCTGCTGAAAATTCAAGCACCAAGCTACATATGCCACAATATCCTTCTTCATCCTCCTCCACCAATAATGCTGCCGCAAATCCTGATACATCTTTGCGTCGCCCGGATGAATGGAGTACCGGGAACTATGGGCCTCCTCTAAAATCAACTCACGAAGTCCATCCACATTGGGCACACAAATACGACCCTGCATCCGTAGAACACAATCGTCACCATTGTAACCTTCTTGGCACCACCGTGCCGCACCGTGTCCCTAAGGACACACAAATGAGGATCATCATACTGCCGATCTCGAATACGATCAAATAATGAAGAGCGAGAGACTGTATAAGCTAGAACACGTCCAAGCTCGGAAACATCCAATCTCATGAACCGATTGGCTAAATCCTGAACATCCAAAGCAAGCGGTCTCTCCCCGACCGAAATATATGCAAGACTACCCATACTGGCTGACTTCCTACTCAAAGCATCGGCCACCACATTGGCCTTCCCCGGATGATAAGATGGTGATGTCATAGTCTTTCAACACCTCCAACCATCTCCTTTACCTTAAATTCAACTCTTTCTGCTTGAACAAATATTTCAAACTCTTGTGATCCGTGAACACCTCACATGACACACCATACAGATAATGCCTCCAAATCTTCAGCGCATGGACAATGGCTGATAACTCCAAGACATGAAATAGATAATTCTTCTCGTGGATCTTCAATTGATGCGAAGCATATGCAATAACCTTGCCATCCTGCATCAACACTGAATTAAGTCCAACCCAAGATGCTTCACAATATACAGTATATGGCCCTGAACCTGTGGGCAAAACCAACACTGGCGCCGTAGTCAAAGCTGTCTTGAGCTTCTGGAAGCTCGCCTCACACTCCTCTGACCACCGGAACTGGGCACCCTTCTGAGTCAACCTGGTCATCGGGGCTGCAATAGACGAAAACCCCACCACAAACCAATATAGCCCGCCAAACTGTAGCTGATGTCGGTCTAGGCCAATCCTTGACCGCTGAAATCTTCTTAGGATCCACATGAATACCTTCCGCTGATAAAACATGACCTAGAAATGCAACTGAACTCAACCAAAACTAACATTTCGAAAACTTGGCATATAACTGACTGTCCTTCAGAGTCTGGAGAACGACTTGAAGGTGCTGATCATGCTCCTCCCGGCTGCGGGAATAAATCACAATATGATCAATGAAGACAATCACGAAGGAATCCAAATAAGGCCTGGACACTCAGTTCATCAAGTCCATGAAAGCTGCTGGGGCATTGGTCAACCCGAATGACATCACTAAGAACTCATAATGGCCGTACCGAGTGCGAAAAGCTGTCGTAGGGACATCGGATGCCCTAATCCTCAACTGATGGTAGCTAGATCTCAAATCAATCTTTGAAAATACCTTGGCACCCTGAAGCTGATCAAACAAATCATCAATCCTCGGCAATGGACACTTATTCTTGATGGTAACCTTGTTCAACTACCGATAATCTATGCACATCCTCATCGAACAATCCTTCTTCTTAACAAACAACACCGGCGCACCCCAAGGCAAGACACTAGGCATAATAAAGCCTTTATCAAGCATGTCCTGTAACTGTTCTTTCAACTCCTTCAACTCTTGCGGGGCTATACGATACGGCGGAATAGAAATGGGCTGAGTTCCCGGAGCCAAATAAATGCAAAAATCAATATCCCTGTCGGGTGGCATACCCGACAGGTCTGCAGAAAACACCTTTGGAAACTCACGGACAATGGGCACAGATTCCAGAGAAGGAATCTCGGCATTAGAATCACGAACATAGACCAAATAGGCCAAACGCCCCTTCTCGACCATACGCCGAGCCTTCATATAAGATATAACCCTACTGGAAGAATGAACAAGAGTCCCTTCTCCACTCCAGTAGAGGCAACCCCGGTAATGCTAAGGTCACAGTCTTGGCATGACAGTCCAGTATGGCATGATAAGGCGACAACCAATCTATCACCAAAATAACATCAAAATCTACCATATCAAGGAGTAGAAGATCTACACTGGTCTCAAGACCACCAATAACCACTACACACGAACAGTAGACACGATCTACCACAATAGAATCACCCACCGGTGCAGACACATATACATGAGTACTTAGAGAATCCAAATAAGGAGCAAAATAAGATGACACATAGGAATATGTGGACCCTGGATCAAATAAAACCGAAGCATCCATGCTGCAAACTGAAACCATACCTGTGATAACCGCATCGGAGGCATAACATTGGGGCTGGGCCCCGCCAATCTGAACTACATCCCTGGGATGGCCTCATGCTGGCTGACCTCTACCTCTAGTAGCCTGGCCTCCACCTCTAACTTCCTTACCTCCACCTCTAACACCTCGACCCCCACCTTTGGCTGGCTGAGAGGGTGGTGGAACACCCGGTGTGGGAACCATAGCACGAGAACCTCGATGCTGAGAACTGCTCGAGGCTCGAGGGCAAAATCTAGCAATGTGCCTCGGACCACCACAAGTATAACAAGATCTCAAATGCTGATACTTCTGGCCCTGAAACTTACCCCGACGACCTGAGTAACCACCTTGAAAACTCTGGAGCGGTGGTGCACTGATAGGAGCTGGTGGTGAACTATAGGGCAACTGATTAGAATACTGCATGTTGGAACCACGACCACCTGGAGCACTGCGAGAAACCTGAAGTGCTGACTGAAATGGCCTAGGAGGATGGCCCCAACCAAAAGAATCCCTGCCTCCAGATGAGACACCACTGAACCGGAAAAAATAATGAGGCCTCTTGTCAGACCCCTGACCACTCCCCCGTGATAGAGCCATCTCGGCTCGTCTAACCATATTGGCTGCATCCTGAAAGTAACTATCACTTCCTACCTCTCTAGCCATCTACAATCTGATCGGCTGAGCTAGTACCTCAATAAACCTCCGCACCCTCTCTCGGTCTGTGGGAAGTATCATAATAGCATGACGGGCCAAGGTAATGAATATGGTCTCATACTGAGTGACAGTCATAGAACCCTGCTGGAGACGCTCAAACTGCCTCCGATAATCCTCTCTCTGAGTGATAGGGAGAAACTTCTCCAGAAACAAATCGAAGAACTGGGCCCAAGTCAAAGGCGGTGATTCAGCTGGTCTAGCCAAACAATAATTTCTCCACCAGGTCTTGGCGGGACCTGACAGATGAAAAGTAGCAAAGTCGACCCCATTGGTCTCCACTATCCCCATGTTTCGTAGAACCTCGTGGCAGCTATCCAAATAGTCCTGGGGATCCTTTGAAGATGCACCGCTATAAGTAGTAGTAAACAACTTGGTGAATCAGTCCAACCTCCACAAAGCATCAGCAGACATAGCTTCTCCATCATTGGTCTGAGCCACAATACCCGGCTGTACTACCCCAACTGTATGAGGTGCTGGAGTGTGGAACTGAGAAGCCAACTGCTCCGGTGTGCGAGTAGCGGGAGTCTGGGCTCCTCCCCCAGCCTGAGAGATGGCTGGTGCTGTAGGAAGTAAACCTGCCTGAGCAACGCTCTCCATGAGGCCCACTAGACGGACCAGAGCATCCTGGAGTACCGGGGTGGCAATGAACCCCTCGGGAACCTAAGCTGGTCCAACCGGGACTGTCTGGGCAGGAACCTCATCAGTAAACTCTACCTAAGGCTCCGCCACTGGGGCTGCTGCTCTGGGCTGAGCTCTGCCCCTGCCTCGGCCTCTAGCATGGCCTCGGCCCTCGTAGGAATTGCAACTAGAGAATCGGGCTGCTGACCAGTGGATGGAGAAGCACGTGTTCTCACCATCTGCGAGAGAATAGTGTATAAATTCAATTAGTGTTGAGAAATCAAATCGCACGACAGAGAAGAATAAGTGTGAAGTCATTCCTAAACTCTATAGCCTCTGGGGATAAGCGCAGACGTGTCCGTACCAATCCCTCAGACTCTACTAAGCTTGTCCGTGAATTGTGAGACCTAAGCAACCTAGTGCTCTGATACCAACTTTTCATGACCCGAATTTCCCACCGTCGGGACCGTGATGGCGCCTAACATTGAACCCGCTAGGCAAGCCAAAGTTAATGTTTATTTACCTTATTCATTTATTTTTTATAGATAACAGGTGATGTATAAATCAACAGAAATAAAAGTGCGATAGAAAACAAAGTCTAACAACTTGATTAAATGCCATTACGAAAATCATAATACTAAACCCAGAATTTGGTGTCACAACTTCATGGACTGTCTATGAATACTACATATAAAAGTCTGAACAAGATAACTACATTTGTCTCAGAATAAAGGACAGAATGGAAATAAAGTAGGAGGGGATGCCAAGGCCTGCGGACGCCTGCAAGACTACCTTGGAATCTTCAAATGGACCGAAGGCAGCCTCCTCACTCTAAGGTCCGTAGGTTCTTGTACCGGGATCTGCACAAAAGTGCAGAGTGTAGCATCAGTACAACCGACCCCATGTACTGAGTAAGTGTCGAGCCTAACCTCGGCGAAGTAGTGACAAGGCTAGGACACGACAACCAACTAAACTTGTGCAGTTTAATTATATACGGAGAAAATAATAACAACAAGAATGAAGCAGCTAAATACAAAGAAAGGGGAACATGCCGAGGGGAGGAAATATCAAATAATGGAAATAACGAAGTAAAGCAACCGATTAGATACCAATTTAAACAACAGAAGTAACATCACAAAAAAAACAAGTGCACGACATCACCCTTCGTTCTTTTACTCATATACTCACAATAAATTAATGGAAATGGCACGACATCACCCTTTGTGCCTTTAAATTCATAACATGGCACGACATCACCCTTCGTGCTTTTACTCTCATTCTCACAATATTATGCACGACATCATCCTTCGTGCTTTACACTCTTCCTCACCCAAACAAATAAATAACAGCAAATCCGGCAAGGAAATCAACAATATAAAATAATAATAATAAGAACCATAACGTCCCGGCAAGGGAGCCAACAGTAGAATCAATATCATCCCGACAAGGGAAACAACTATAACCGATCTCACTTAGTTATTCAATTTGACGAAATAGTTCTCAACTTGAACAAATACTCGACAATGATCAATACCAAGGAAAATTATACCAACATGAATAATCATCAAATTAAACTCAAGTAATGTTTAATGATTTATCACATAAAGTTCAATATTCGACTCTCGGGCATGCTTGACACCAACGCATAGATACTCGTCACCACACCTATACGTTGAACATATTACTAACACGTGACATATAAGACACAACACCTATTCCTTCAAGCTAAGGTTAAGCCAAACACTGACCTCGAATTCCACGACCAAACTCAAGGCTCAATTACCACTTTCCCCTTAGAATTTGCCTCCAATTCAATTGTATATAGACATAATCAGCTTAATTCCATAAATACTAAATAATTCGACCCCAACGCTTAATTATGAGTTTTTTTATCATTCTTCCCAAAAAGTCAAAAATTGACCCCCGGCCTGCTTGGTCAAAACACGAGGTTCAGACCAAAACCCGATCACCCATTCACCCACGAGCCTGAATATGTAATTAGTTTCGAAATCCGATCCCAAATCGAGGTCTAAATCACCAAATTTGTAAAATCCCTAATTTCTACCCTTCAAGAAAAAGATTTAGGCCTAGAAATCTAATAGGTGTTAATGGAAAATGAAGAAAACGAGTTTAAGAACACAAACGTAGAACTTGGTCATGAATTCCCCCTTCAAAAATCTCCCCTAAGCTTCCTTGGTTTTGAAAATATTAAGTTATGGCTAAAATCCCGTTTTTTTTTACTGTTTTAAGAGGGTTGGACAGACCTTCTACGCGTTCGCGTGAGGTTTGTCGCGTTCACGTAGCCTTGGCCTATATTGGCCTTCGCGTTCGCGACACTGCCTATGCGTTCGCGTAGGCTCACCCCTCCCTTGCCTTCGCGTTTGCGTGCCTCTTTCCGCATTCGCATAGGGTCCCAGCTCCCCCATTCCCAGCTCCCTTAAAATAGTGCGTTTGCGAGGGCCTAGACGCGTTCGCGTAGAGCAACCTACCCAGGGCTCCTTGTTCGCGTCGTGGCCAGTGCGTTCGCATAGAGCAAATCCCAGACCCAGCCCCACTTACACTTCGCGTTCGCGTGGGTTACCACGAGTTCGCGTAGAGTAAAACACCAAACACCAGCAGACAACATTCTCACCAAACTTTCTAAGTCCATAAACACTCCGACGCCTATCTGAAACTCACCCGAGCCCTCGGGGATCCAAACCAAACATGTACACAACCTTAAAAAAATCCTACAAACTTACTCGTGCGATCAAATTTCCAAAATAATATCTTAAACAACGAATTTAGTATAGAATCAAAGGAAAATCTCAAGAACTTTCAAAGTTTCAAATTTCATAACTACGGGTCCGAATCACGTCAAATGACCTCCGTTTCTTACCAAATTTTACAGGCATCACTAAAATACTATATTAAACCTGTACCGGGCTCCAAAACCAAAATACGGGCCTGCTACCATCAATTTCAAATATAATCAAATTTCCAAAAACTCTTATAATTTCAGTAAAATAATTTCTTTCAAAAATTTATTTCTCGGGTTTGGAACCTCGGTATTCAATTTCGGGCATACGCCCAAGTCCTATATTTTCCTACGGACCCTCCAGGACCGTCAACTCACGGTTCCGTGTCCGTTTACCCAAAATGTTGATCGAAGTCAACTTAAATTCAATTTTAAAGGCAAAATTAGCATTTTTGTCAGTTTTTCATATAAAAGCTTTCCGGATATACGCCCTGACTGTGCATGCAAAACGACATGAGATAAAAGGAGGTTTTCAAGGCCTCAGAACATAGTTTTGACTTATAAAATGATGGTGATTTTTTGGGTCATCACAATTAGAGATCATGTTATTAGGGCAATCACACACTCACATAACTGGTGTACCGTCAAAGCATGAGTGCTCTGTTTGTTCCCATGTTTACTGCTATGTGTCGCTAGACAGCATGTCTATAGGAAATAATTGCTAACAATTGCTCTTTAATCTTCACCATGTTCATTAGATACCATGCCTATAGAATTTTAACTAATTAATTTGCTTTGTTCATCTAGAAAGCATGCCTATATGAGCTAAATGTATAAAATCAGTTCCAATCACCAATCTTTAGAAATCATGCCTATAGGACATCATTACTCGCTCTTCAAACGCTGTTTATTGTTTATCCACACGATTATTAAGAGGCATAAGAAATTTTGAGCACTTCCAATAAGTTTCACTGTCCCTTACTGTGAAAACCATTTAGAGATCATGCCTAATATATGTCTATTAACTTATAATCTGTAATAAGCAACTTAGCGGCATCTGGCACTTACAAACTGGTAATTTAGAAATCATAGGTCTAAAAATGGCCTGCACATCTGAATCAGATCATATAGAAACCATGTCTATAATGTTTAGCGACTTCAATTCCCCTCAATTCTGAAACTGCCTCATACCCTACATAGAAATCTGTTTACGTGCCTTTGTTGTCTAATTGCAGAGGATGAATTGAGCCCTTAATTGGATTTAATTGCATTCCCATCTGTTTAGAATTGTTGCTTAGTTTTAACATTTTCTGAGCAACCTAAATCAAGTCAAGAACCACCCAAAATAGAGGTCCAAATTCCTCCTGGACCATAGGTATGGGACGAGTAATACACGCATAAGGCACGATTTAGAATCAGCTAGTGCGCTTTAGGTAGTAATTTAACGATAGTAATTGAGTAACAAGAGATGATAGTCTGTGCCCGCTGAATAATACGAGTAACACCCCATATTGAGGGAGTTACGAAGTATTGTTTATGTTTCACGGGGTGATCCTTTAGGTAAAAAAACTTAGGACCCCCACCTTATCCCTATTTATCCTTTGAATAAAGTGTTTGTATTTACTCATAAGTCTTTTGATAATAAAATTTCCCAAACTTCTTGATTTTCTCTTTCTTGTTTATCTGACTAATTCATACAATTCAAGTTCGGCCATGACTCACAGTTGTGGACCTCGAAGAGTGCCTAACACCTTCTCTTCGAGGTAATTTCGAGCCCTTACCCGATTTTTGATGATGCAAACTAGTCAAACCTGAGTCATATGCAAATAGGTGCCCCAACGCACCTTAAATTTTTAGGTGGAAAATATCCTATTTTAATACCTTCCTTAAAAGAGTTGTCACACATCGAGACCCGATTTCGTGAGAAAAAAGGGGCGTGGCAGCATGTCGACTCTGCTGGGGATATTTAAGCTCTTACCATAGCAAATTTCGTTTATATGAATTAGTCTTCTCTGATAAACGTGCTTCATTTTTATTATTTTTTCTACTAAATAGATATCCCTCTCATGTTTCCCTTTTATTGTTGCATGTACACCCTTCCCCTATTCTCCCTTTATTTGAATTCGTATTAATATGCAAATCCCTTCCCTTCTCTGCTCAAAATTGGCTCTAACATGCGTATTCCTATTTCTAGTCGTACTTATTTGCTCCAAGTCTTTAAATTGCTACATCATGTCTCTCCCCACCCTTACTCCCTCGTTTACCTTATTACAATTTTCACATTGCATGAACTAACTTCTTCTTGTTTTCCTTTCTTTTCATGTCTTTTACGTTTCATTTTAATACTACATTTATTGTTTTCATCATGCAAATATTTGACAATGTGTTGTTTGTCTTAGCATAACGCATACTCCATATCATATTCCACTCGTGCCCAATTAATACCATCGCAACACTTGATGAGTGTCCACACTCTTCCGAAATCATCCTTTAAATTTGGAAAGGCTTATTTGCGGTAAATCTAGTCGATAAACGGTGCAGTTGATGGTTCCGCTCCTTTCCCTCTCAAGTGTCTGCTTGAGGTTACCGGTCTACACTCTTCTAGAAACCCCACTCTGATATTGACAGTTCATGCATCATGTCAAACCTAGTATGGGTTAGAATGCTGTCCGCGTGATAACTCATTAAGGAAAGCCTTGTCCAAAGTCCACTGGGATTTCAATAATCCCAATGGAGACTATCACAATGTGTGCATTATTTGGAGAAAAGATGCTGGTATGCTGATCATTAATGTGTAAATAGTCAAATCCGGAGGGGGAAAGGGCTAACTCTATTTGGGCTCCTATGGGATAGCCCTGGTTTATTATTGCCGGAAAACAGCACTCCTCGAGGTTTCTTGAAAATGATGGGTTTCAAGAAAAATGATGAGTTACTTTGTCTGAAGAAGTCCTACATACCATTTGAGTTCCTTTATGAATGCTATGGGCACAACAAGTCATATCGACTTCACCATGATGAGCTTGCCATTACTTATTTGGGTTGGACACACCGCCGGGTTTTTGTATTCATTGTCTGTTTTTGGGGAATGCTGATATTTCCAATGAAGGGGGAAAGGATCCACACTCGCCTAGCTATGATCACTAGGAATTTAATGGAGGGAATTGAGGGGCAAACTTACATCATCGTCCCTATGATATTAGCTGAGATGTACTGAGCCCTAGATGCAAAAAAGGATATGGGAACTTCGAGGGTTGCAATCTGTTGCTGCAAGTATGGTTATTAGAACACTTTCAGAGAGGTGAATACCGTCAAGAACTTCCATAAAGACCATGGAATGACCACATAGCCTATCACCATCCGAAGATAATGACTTTTATCCCAAATAGGTTTGCGCAACCAGGAAATGCTGTAAGCTGGGTACGTTTCTTCAGCAATTTGACTGATGAAAGAGTGCATTGGATGTTCGAATGGTTCCCTAGCAACGAGTTCATTGTATGGTCAAGAGAGACTTCTCATCTAGTGCTAATCAGGTTGAGAGGAATCAATCTTTATGCTTCTATAAGGGTAATGAGGCAAGATGGGAGAAAACAAGTCATACCTCGGGTTTCCAACATGGTCCAGTACAAAGCAGACTTCATGGGGAATACCATTCCATTCACGTTTGAGGCACAACATATGTGAAATCAAAAGATCATTGTGGAGAAAGATACCACCGAGCCAGATCGGTATCATGCCGGCCATGTGTACTTCTATCCATCATGGTTGGTAGATGATATAGCGGGAGATGTCAAGCCAGGGATTAATCTGAAAAATAGGGTTAGTGGGAGATGATATAGCGGGAGATGTTGCGCAAAGGGTTTTCAAGTCTGAAACCAGGCATTTGGAACCACATAAAGTGGACATGGAAGCAATCAGCAAGTGGAAAGAAATCGCTACTAAATAAATAGAGAGTTTGGAATATTTGGAGCAGGTGTTGATGGAGCTTGAGGGGAAGACGAGGAAAAGGATCTCAGACTGTCAGAATACAGAGGGCAACAAATGAGGGCATCTAGCAAGGGCTTATCTGCTGTTGGACATGCGCGACCTGGGGAACCTGATTGATGGAGCCAAGAAGGCCAAGCATGGAGAAGGTCCCTCTGGGACCAAATAGATTAGGAACAATGTTTTATTTGCTTTCTAGACTCGTTTTAGACTTTGTTTGTAATAAGGCAAATGACATTAGTAACTTTTTCTAATTATTGTAATTTTAGTAGAGATTTGCTCCATTTATCACATTAATGAAATGACACAATTTTTGGCATGAATTTTCTCCAAATATATATGTCGCTTAGGACTACCTAGAGCACAATGAGGTCCCTAAAATTAGGACATGAATTTATAATTCCACAATAACTGTTTAAATACTGCAAATATCCCTTTTAATACTCCTTACTGACTTTTTTACCTTTTGTTTTCTTTTCTTTTATTTATTCCCATTCCCTAAGGTTGGTTCGTGCATACTGGCATCATCAGCATATCATACTAGATCCAGAGGTCCTCCACCACCTCCTCCTCCAAGTAATCCCAAAAATAAAGGAAAAGCGAAAATGGATGATATAATCGGTATCAGGAAAGACAATGCTACTCACACAGAGAATGTCGAAACTTCGAATGGTTGGAGTACTCCGGCACAGAACGACTTGGTTTTACGGTTAGAACATACAATACTGGAGTTACAAAGGGAACTTGGGAAGGTTCGAAACTTGGCAAACCTTTCCTTTACCCTGAACGTCCCCGACATCAACCAACAAAACGCCTAAAATCCAGCACGTCAGTAGAATTATGAGGATTTGTGTATTCAGCCGGACGTAGATTTTCCAGAAGGTTACAAACCTCCTAAGTTTGAAATGTTTGACGGGACAGGTGATATGAAAGTACATTTGAGAACATATTGTGACAAACTCGTAGGGGTTGGAAAGGATGAAAGAATCCGCATGAAGTTGTTCATGAGGAGCCTCACTGAAGACGCCCTATGTTGGTACATTAGTCAAAATCCAAAGAAATGGTTTAATTGGGTAAGCATGAAGTTAGATTTTATGGATCGGTTCAGGTTCAATACAGAAAATGCCATAGACGTCTTCTACATTTTAGAATCTTAAGAAGAAGCCAATGGAACTTTCCACAAGTATGCTACTCGGTGGAGGTCTGAAGCTGCGAAAGTAAGGCCAACACTAGAAGATGAACATATGAATAAGTTATTTGTCCGAGCTCAGGATATGCAGTACTATGAGAGACTGATGGTTATTGAAAACCATGAATTCTCTGACATCATGAAATTGGGAGAAAGAATAGAAGAGGGGATTAAAAGCGGAATGGTGACAAATTTTGAAGCACTCCACGCTACAAACAAAGCCTTGCAGTCAGGTGGTATTTCTAAAAAGAAGGAAGTAGGGGCAGTGATGGTGGCCCAAAGTCCAAAGCCTCCTCTCACATATCAAACACCCCTACCCATATATCAGCCTTCACCTCCCATATACCAACAAAATGCTGCCACTTACCATACTTATAACACCCAGCCATCATACTACCACTCACCACCAGCCCGCCAAAACTACAAAAACCCTAAACCAAATTTCAACTGCAGACCGCCCAGAAAATACACCCAAATTGCTGAACCCATCAACCAATTATACGAGAGACAGAAGGCTACCGGTTACGTCACTCCCATTCCCACTGTTGCTATAAAAAATTCCTCCCAATAGATTAATCCAAACAAGACATATGCATACCACTCGGGAATGAAAGGTCATATTATTGATGAATGTCACACTTTGAAGGATAATATCCAGACGATGGTTGACACCAAGTTTATATAGGCAAAAGAGGCTGCACCTTATGTCCGTAACAATCCTCTCCTGGACCACAGGGGAGAGGGAGTAAATGTTATAGAAACTGATGAAGAATGGGATCCAGAAAGGTCAATTAGACTCATTCGTGAAGGGGATAATACTAAAATACTTCCAGTCACTCTCACACCTATCGTGGTATAGATTCAGTCACCGATTAAGGTTGAAGTAACCACACCAACTCCATTTGAGATTGGAGTAACAACACTCTCAGCCGCGCCAACTCCATTCGAGGTGGAAGTGACGACACCCTTCACCGTGACGGTAGAACCTACACCATCCCTTAAGTCTAACGCTATACCCTGGGACTCTACTGCAGAAGCGAGAAGGAAAGGAAATGAAAGGCAAAAATGGAGGAAACAGGTGCAACACAAGGCATGACCAGAACTAGTAGGGTTTATACGCCTGAACATTTGGGAGGGACGATTAATGAAGTCGCTTCTAAGCTGCCTGTCATTGAGATTGGCCCAGAAGATCTTTGGAGAAAGGTGCAAGCAAGAGAGTATTCTGTGGTTGATCATCTGAACAAAACCCCTACTCAGATATCCATTATATCACCAGAGCAGAACTCTGAGGTTCATAGGAATGCATTGATGAAAGTGTTTAACGAAGCCTATGTAACCAACAACATTACCAGTGGGGAGACAACCAATATGGCAGGACGGGAATTAGAAAGCCATAAAATCACTTTTCACGAAGACGAACTGCCGCCGGAAGGATTGAATCACAACAGGGCACTACATATCACAGTGCAGTGTGAGGACAAATTCATTGCCAGGGTCCTGATAGATGGGGGCTCAAGTCTCAACATCTGTCCATTAACCACTTTGAAGAGGTTGCGTAAAGGTTTTCATGAGATACGAGTAGGGGGTATGAACGTGAAAGCATTCGATGGGTCCAAAAGGACCACGATTGGGGAGACCAACCTCTGTTTACAGATGGGCCCGACCTGGTTTGATGTTGAATTTCAAGTGTTAGACATATCCGCCTAATACAATCTGTTGCTGGGGAGACCTTGGATACACGCTGCTTGGGCCGTAGCCTCTACTCTACACCAGTCCGTGAAGTTCTAATGGAATCATGAGGAAGTAATCATCCATGGGGACGGAAGTAATCCCATTTACACCAATAAAACTGTTCCAGTTGTCTAGAATAGAAGGAAGTTGGGTGGAGAGACATACCATCGCATTGAGCGTGTCAATGCAATTAAGAAAGATAAATGGTGGAGTAGCAAACTAGAGAGCATATTGGCATGGGAAGGGTATGAACCCGGTAAGGGTCTCGGTAAGAATCTCCAGGGTATCACTAAACAAATACAGCAAAAGCATCATGGCACAACCTTTGGACTTGGATATCAGTACACCTGGCAGGAGTATAATGATTGGTTGATCCATGGCGTGGTCTTTATTACCCTCTTGAGCAGCCAATACCACATTTGAGCCAGCCATTTCATCAAGCCGACATGATGTGGGGATCTGAATAAGACAAAGTTCTATCTGGCATAAGGAATCTGTTCTTGGAAGATGAAGACATGGACTGCAGTGCAATAGTTGAGGAGGAGGAGGATGAAGGCCTCGTCATTCAGATAGTGGAGAAAGGAGATGTTCTTAGGAATTGGACTGCTACACCATCAAGGGCCCGTCGAGTTCCTGGGTAGCCTGACAATTAGCATCATTACTTTGAAAACAATTTTATGGGTGTTTTAAGACATTTTTTCAGTGTTTTATTTTAATCATTTTGCTTTGAAATAATTGTTCGGATCATTAAATTGTGTTTGTTTGACATTTTAGTATTTATCAATGGTTTGCTGTTTTAGTATTTATTATTATCCTTTATAGTTTTCTCTCTACAATGTTATTATTACTTACCTTGATGAATCGACAAATGTGATATGTAATGAGACAACACAGCATAAGGATAGTGATTTAGAGGAAATAGAAGAAGAAGATATAATACTTGAGGAAATTGGCAGAGAAGTAGAAAATTTTGAGAACAAGCCTAAGTCCAATCTGGATGATACCGAGATAATCAATTTGGGAGATTCTGAAACAGCCAAGGTAACTTGTGTAAGCATTCATCTGTCACAATCAGAGAAAGAAGAATATATCCACTACTGAAAGAATATGAAGATATTTTCGCATGGTCTTATGATGATATGACTGGTTTGAGCACATCTATAGTGGCTCATAAACTACCTACCAACCCTATGTGTCCGCCTATAAATCAGAAGCTCAGAAAGTTCAAGCCAGATATGAGTTCGAACATAAAAGAGGAAGTCACCAAGAAGATCAAAGCCAAGGTTCTCAGAGTGGTTGAATATCCAACCTGGTTGACTAACATCGTGCCAGTTTTGAATAAGGATGGGAAAGTCAGAGTGTGTTTCGACTATAGAGATTTGAACAGAGCGAGTCCTAAAGATGATTTCCCCTTGCCCAACATACACATACTGATCGACAACTGTGCCAAGCATGAACTCCAGTCTTTTGTGGATGCTTCGCGGGATATCATCATACCTGGATGGATTAAGAGATGCTGATAAGACAACCTTTATTATGCCATGGGGGGTATACTGCTACAAAATGATGCCGTTTGTCCTAAAGAATGATGGGACACTTATATGAGGGCCATGACAACCATCTTCCACGACATGATACACAAGGAGATAGAAGTGTATGTGTACAACATCATCATAAAACCCAAGAAGGGTACAAATCACATAGCAGACTTGAGAAATTTCTTTGATCGGCTTCGAAGGTATAATTTGAAACTGAACACTGCAAAAGGTGCTTTTGGGGTCCCTACTAGAAAGTTGTTAGGATTCATCATCAGCCGCCGAGGAATTGAGTTGGATCCGTCAAAGGTCAAGACTATCCAGGATTTGCCACCTCCAAGAAACAAGAAAGTTGTGATGCACTTCTTAGGGCGCCTCAACAACATCAACCGTTTCATAGCGCAATCAACTGTGATTTGCGAACCGATTTTCAAAATTTTAATGAAGGATGCCGCAACAAGTTGGACTGAAGAATGTCAGAAAGCTTTTGACAAAATCAAGGAATATTTATCCCCACCATCAGTCCTGGTCCCATCGGAACCTAGGAGACCTCTGCTACTCTTTTTATCCGTATTAGATGGGGCTTTTGGTTGTTTCTTGGGGAAACACGATGAGATAGGAAGAAAAGAGTAGGCCATATTGTATCTGAGTAAGAAGTTAACACCTTATGAAGCACGATATTCTTTACTGGAACGCACCTGCTGTGCTTTGACATGGACAGCTCAAAAGTTGAGGCACTACTTCTGTGCCTACACCGCATATTCTCATATCAAGGATGGATCCTCTAAAATACATTTTCCAGAAACCCATACCTACGGGGAAGTTGGAAAAATTGCAGATATTGCTGAGTGAGTTCGATATCATCTATTTAACTCAGAAGGCGGTCAAGGGACATGCATTAGCGGATCATCTGGCAGAAAATCCTATAGGAGGAGAATACGAACCACTGAAAACGTATTTTGGCGATGAATAAGTATCATTTGTAGGGGAAGATATCTCCGAAACCTACGACAGTTAAAGACTGTTCTTCTATGGGGCTACAAATTTCAAAGGAGAAGGTATTGGAGCTATTTTGGTATCAGAGACAGGTCAACATTATACGGTATCCGCAAAAGTCAGATTCCCATGTACGAACAGGATGGCGGAATATGAGGCTTGCATCTTGGGGCTCAATTTGGCCATTGACATGAATATTCAGGAACTGCTTGTAAGTGATGATTCAAACCTTTTGGTACATCAGGTTTTGGGGGAGTGGCCTACAAATAATACCAAAATATTACCGTATCTGTACTATGTGCAAGAGTTGATGAAAAGATTCACAAATATAGAGTTCAAACATGTTCCGAGAATCCAGAATGAGTTCGCAGACGCATTGGCCACTCTGTCTTCCATGCTACAACACCCAGACAAGAATATCATCGACACTATTCCAGTAAGGGTCCACAATCAGCTAGCTTATTGCGCTCATGTTAAAGAAGAAATGGATGGGAATCTGTGGTTCCATGACATCACAGAATACTTGGCAAAAGGAGAGTACCCGAGGCATGCAAATCAAACTCAGAAACGCACACTCCGAAGATTGTCTAACCATTTCTTCCAAACTGGAGGAATCCTGTATAGAAGGACTCCAAACCTAGGATTATTACGGCGTGTTGACGCCAAGGAAGCTTCCAAACTGCTCGAAAAGATACATGCCGGAAACTGCGGACCGCATATGAAGGATTTTTGGATATTAAGAGCAGGATATATTTGGATGACTATGGAAACGAACTGCATCAAGTATGTCCAAAAGTGCCATCAATTCCAAATACATGCAGATATGATACGAGTGCTACCAAATGAACTCAATGCAACAAGTGCACCTTGGCCTTTCTCCGCTTGAGGAATGGATGCAATCCGTCCGATCGAACCCGCCGCTTCGAATAGGAACATGTTCATTTTAGTGTCCATAGACTACTTCACAAAGTGGGTTGAGGCTGGATCTTACAAAGCTGTAACTAAGAAAGTCATTGTAGATTTTCTCAAAGATCGCATTGTTTGCCGATTCGGGGTGCCGGAATCCATCATCACCGACAACGCTGCCAACCTCAACAACGATTTAATGAAATCTATTTGTGAAACCTTCAAGATCAAGCATAAGAATTCCACTACAACATGCCTCAAAGGAATGGAGCCGTGGAGGCCGCCAACAAGAACATCAAGAAAATATTGAGAAGATGGTAGACAATCACAAGCAATGGTAAGAGAAATTACCATTTTCCTTATTGGGATACCGTATCACAGTTTGCACATTGAATGGGGAAATCCCTTTCTTGCCGGTCTATGGTACTGAAGTTGATATCCCCACTGAAGTAGAAATTCCTTCTTTAAGAATTATACAAGAAGCTGAACTCAGTGATACAGAATGGATACGAAGTCGATATGAACAATTGGCTCTTATTGACGGGAAAAGAATGAATGTGGAATGACATGGTCAACTTTACCAGAACCGAATCTCAGAGCTTTTAACAAAAGGGTCAGACCTAGACAGTTCACACCGGGGCAGCTGGTGCTGAAGCGGATCTTCCCGCATCAAGATGAAGCCAAAGAAAAGTTTTCACCTAATTGGAAATGGCCCTAAATGGTTCACACAGTACTAACAGGAGGAGTGCTCATACTTGCAGAAATGGATGGAGAAATTTGGCCAAAACCTATCAACTCGGACGCAGTCAAAAAATACTATGTTTATATTGTTTGCATTTCTTCATCTGATGTAACTGAACTACACTTGACCTGATTCCCATTTAAGAGGGGATAAGTAGGCAACCCTGTGGGTTCGGTCACAACTAAATAAAATCTTCATTTTTAGCATGGTCAAAAACTGGGGCAGAATTTTAAGGAGGACCCTCAAAATTCTGGAGCAAGTCCAGCCAACTTCGTCATATGCAGAACAGTCAAAGAATTGCTTACTGAACTGGGGCATAATTTTGAGGAGGACCCTCATAATTCTAATGCAAGGAAGTCGTAATGTCTCTAAAAATGTCACAGTCATTTCTTCATCTAACTTACTTGATATTACATACTACTATATTTTTTAATTAACTACATTCATCAAATGCACACATATTTTCTCGAAAACTTTATTTTATAAACAACCAGATGCTACCCGGGATAACTCGAACAGGATCTCGAGTCAAGGAAAAAGCAAATCAAGCAAGCGAAGGCACAAAATAGCCTTCCCTACAAAACTCACGATTTTTCTTTGGATGCAGGAACAAGGAATACGCACACACATAAAAATTCGTTATCTTCGTAACGACAAGATTTCCAAACGCAAATGCGTTTCCAGCTAAGAAACACTCTACTATCACTCATTGCCTTTTCTTTGCATAAGACTAAGAATTGCCTTTCTATGCATGATACTAAGTATTGTTTCTTCTTCTTGCATGAGGCTAAGCATTGCCTCCCCTAATTGCATAAGGCTAAGTATTGCCTTTCTTTGCATGAGACTAAGCACTGTCTCCTCTTCTTTCACGAGGCTAAACATTGCCTCTCCTAATTGCATAAGGATAATCATTTCCTTTCTTTGCATGAGACTAAGCACGGTCTCCTCTTTTTCATGAGGCTAAGCATTGCTTCCCTAATCGCATAAGGCTAAGCATTGCCATTCTTTGCATGACACTAAGCACTATCTCCTCTTTTTGTATGAGGCTAAGCATTGCCTCCCTAATTGCATAAGCTAAGCATTGCCCTTCTTTGCATGAGACTAAGCATTGTGTTCTCTTTTGCATGAGGTTGCGCATTGCCTCCCCAATTGCATAAGGATAAGCATTTCCTTTCTTTGCATAAGGCTAAACATTGCCTTCCCAAATCGCATAAGGCTAAGCTCGGCCTTTCCGTGCATCGATACTAAGCATCATCTCCCCTTCTTGCATCAGGATAAGCATTGCCTCTTTAATTGTCTAAGGCTAAGAATCGCCTTATCCGTGCATAATACCAAATGCTACCTCCGTTATGCTACTTGAAGTCTAGAACTATTTTTTACTTTCCGGGGGATAAGCACCACCCCAATCCTGCACGAGACTAAGCTCTGTCTTGTTTTACTTCGCATATGACCAAGCATCATATCTTTGCATCTCATGGGATGAAACATCACCGTTTTGTCCAATCGTGTCATAGTCCGAAGACATTATCCTCATAGCCGGAAGACACCATGCCATGGCCTGAGGATCTCTCAATATTGCACATCGTTATTCAAAGGCGTCATGGTTCAGAGGCACTATTTTCATGGCCCGAAAACATCATTTCATGGCCTGCGAATCCCTTATCACGCGATTCATGGCCCAGAACGTCATGGTCTAAGGAATTCACCCTCATCGTCCAAAGACAACTTTCATGGTCCAAAGGGAATTTGCATCATGTTTAAATTCTCGCAATAATCCCATATACACTTGAACACATTGTGTTTAAGTTTTGCAGGTAATCCAGGAGATAACTGTTCTCAACGGGAGCAATCTTCGCTCCGGTTTCTGTTCAATGTCCACATCTTGCAATTATTTCAAAGCACAACCAATCACCAGTAGTCACCCATTATCACTTGACAATCATCCGAGTGCTCATTTTGAAACACATCCATAACTTTTCAGATTCACACTCATGATTTCGCGCAGATTCATCTTGTACCGTCCTAGCCAAAAGAACCCTTTCCAAAACACACGACCATTCCTATAACAACTTCATTGATTCAGTTCACCTATTGATCCAGAACTACACACGACCTGATTCCCGTAACACAAGGGATCTGTAGGCAACTCAGGAACCAGGGTTCGGCCCCCATTTTTTAAATCACCCCATTCGGTCAAAATCGGTCATCATTTCTTTACCCAACAACTCTTTCATCATTCCCGAGTAAAGAGGGGCAGCTGTTGATACCTAATTTTGCCCTTATATTTTCTCAAACAATATATATATATATTTTAAAAGTATCATTTTGTGTCATTATATAGTTTACAAGCATTTTCTATAATTTTCAACAATTTTTAAAGCCCAAAATCAATTTCTTTCTACATTTTTTTAATTATTATATAAATATCTAATAATTATTCTTTAAATTATTTTGTGATGACTTAAGTACCTAAAATTATTATTTGCATCCATAACACATATTTCAAATAGGTTTGCTTTATTTGAATTACAATAGTGTTTTAAGATATTTGCATAATCTTGTAGGCATAACCTATATTTTGCATTTCTCATATTGTTCATGGTCAAAATAATATTTTACATTTTTGTAATCTTCTGCTATTATTTTAAAGTATTAATTTGCATAAATATAATTTTTATATAATTTATTAAATTATTTCCCTTTTAATCTCCTATTTAAAAACTAGCCTAGTTCTAGGCTAATTTTCGGACCAATTTTGGCCCAAATCCTAAGCCCACACCCTTTCTCCTCTCAGCCGCCCAAACCAGCCAGACCTTTAATGAACTCGGTCGCGACCCGTTTTAAACGACCCGCCCCACTCCCCTTTCGATCTTCGCCACTGATCTCAAATGATCAACAACCCATAATAATCCCGCACCTCTCCTTATAACCCCACAACCCTAAACCCTAACCCATTTTCCAAACCGGCCGCCCTCAAATCCTCTTGAACCTTCTCCTTAGAATCCTCTTGAACCTTCTCCCTCACCTCACAAATCCTAGACACCACCCCAAGCCTTCTCTGAATCTAGCTCGTCCATGGATTTTTACCACGATTTACTTACCTTTTTCAGACTATACCGTTATTACTTGTGTAAACACAATGTTACTTAGTACTCGCAAAATTTTGGAAAGTATCCGTCTTTGAACCAAAGGAAATATGTCTTATTCTTCAAGATTTGGACGATATTTAATCCTTATACAATCATAGCAAGGCTATGAGGTTCAGGTTCCCCCAGATCTCCGACAAATTTCTGATCCTAGTCAAACTAGGGTTTACTGATTTCTTCTTCTAATCCGATTCTAAATTGATTTGTGTGTGTTATTATTTTCTTTTTATGTTTGATTGACTGTATTTCCTTATTTATGTGATGATTTTACCACTATATAAAACCCTCCCCCATTCCCTTTGGACAGAATTTAATCGTTAAGTTTTCACTAAGAAGCTGAAGGCTTTCATTTTGCTATTCTCTTATTCTCTTGTTCTACTTTGGCTCTTGGCTGGCTGACAGTCAAGGCCACCAGAATTCTATTTTTCGACCTTCCTTGGTGTGAGCACTGCCCTGGGTTCCTTTGAAGCCCTTGGGAACTTGACGCACTAAGGTCCTGGGTTATACTGCTCTTTGTTGATATTCAAAGTGTTGTGGAGTCAGTTCTTTCTTGTTTGTCTACTGGTCACTCAGTAACTGATGTGTTTTTTAGCCTTTTCCATATTATTTCTCTTGTGTTCATGATTTAGCATATTCATACCTCTGAAATTGCATAACCTAATGTGTTTCTAGATTATCTCCATGTGCAACCCTGCTAGTATCGATTCTGTTTGTGCTATGAATTTCTCTAGCATTTGCTTATACCTAAACTGCCAGTTCTAAAATGTGCTTATGTTTAACTTGAACAATTTAGACTGTTTGAAGTTTGTTTAGCTTACTGTATTGGTAATTTGAATGTTTACATTGGCTATATGACACCAGTTTGTTTCCTGCTTTGTCCTGGGTCTCTATAATGATTGATTTGTATCTATAATATGTCTTAATCTATATTTAGACCTTCACTATGGCTATGACTTTCTCCCATGATCATTTTTATCACTCGATATGTCTTTAGCTTGCCCAACTCTGTATTCCTTAGTGATTAGTTGGGGCCTTTTAGAATAGCTTCTTAACTTGTGTTTCTGCATAACATTTGACTCTGTTTTGCCTTGTTAATATGAGTTGGTCTGTTTAACTTCTGGTGTTTGTGAGCATATGATTTTTACTCGCCGTATCGTCCTATAGAAATCCCAATAAATCAATTGATTTTATGAATATTGATTGATTCTTCAGTAATTAATTATGAATTATCTGCATTGCTTGCATATCCATAATTCATCTTTTGAAATCATTGAAATTCTGCATTATGAAGTTATTGGTTATAATTATGTAAATAGTAGACAAATGACGAATATCTAACGTAATGTAGTTTTTAATAACTAATTACTACAGAAATTAATCATCTTTTATTCGATAAAACACAGGTTGAATTAGGAATATAGAATTGGTCGTGTCATTCTTGATTAATCTGTAAATAAATAAGGATTAAGTTAATTACTACATTCCTTGGTTTAAATTAGAGTTGAATTTAACTAATTGATTTTGGTTAAATAAAGAGAGTTAAAATCAGACCTGGGCTAGAGCTGCCCAGGCCCAAACCCTTTCTCCCTAATACCAAACAACCCAGCCCAAACCCCTTAACCCGGCCTGTCCCCCATAATAACCAAATGACATCGTTTCGCCCCATTAAACCCCAGTCGTTGGATCATTTTGATCCAACGGTTCCGAACCCCACACCCCTGAACTATATATATGTCCAAATCACACCCCACCCCCTTCATTTCACAGATCCTAACCCCCCTCCACCCGGCTCTCTCTCTCTCCTCTCTCTAAAAACCCTAGCCGCCCCAGAATCCCACCGCCGTCCGGCCACCGGACCTCCTCCAATCACCCCCAAACCTTCACCCTATGGTCTTCTCCTTCCCCTTAACCCCATCCCACCATCAGCTTCCCTAAAAACCCACTCGAATCCCGTCAATTCCAGATCTAAGAAGCGGTCAGAACCGTAATGTTTGCTAATGGCGAATCCGGGCGGCTCTATGACTCAAACTCACATGAGTCGATGGATTTTGACAAGAGCCGTCGATTCATGTGAGTAAAGGT
>ML378836.1:1199-30360 GCA_005239525.1 Nicotiana knightiana
AAATATTAGCCCATGTGTTCATACCCGAACCTTGGGTTGATATGCTTAAATAATAAAAGGATCATGTGCGCATTCCGCGTCTCGATGCCTTTAGATTTAAAAGCAATTATGTTATAACCATGTGTATATTCCGTACCTTGGTTTAATATTTAATTTCAAAGAAGTACCTTGTGTGCGTTCCGCATCTTGGTAAACACAACTAATAAAAATATAATAATTAATTAAGCGGTAATAAATAAGCCATGATCAATAAAATACAAGAATAGCTAAAAATTGATTTAAGCCTTACATGAGTCAATAAAGCGACCGTGCTAGAACCGCGGGACTCGAGGGGTGCCTTACACCTTCCCCTCGGTCAACAGAATTCCTTACTCAGTCTTCTGTTTTCGTAGACCATAAATTAAGAGTCAAACCATCCTTTGTTAAGGGATTCAAGATAAAAGGTGGCTTGGAACACCAAAACTCAATTCCAAGTGGCGACTCTAAATAATAAATAATCCCTTTTCAAAACGTCACTTCGATTGGAAAAACTCTTCTAACTCAACCTCGTAATAGGGTTTTGTGGGACATAAAAGAGGTGTGACACCATTCCAATCAACAACAAAAAACAGAAAAGGAAAGAAAAAGAAATTTGAAATCTACCTCTTGAAATCTCGAATGGATTCACGTGGTAGAAGAAGTGTAAAAGTCAGACTTTCTTTTGGTGATGTAGGTTAAATATAATTACAGCTGAAAATAAAATGAAGAAAATAAAAAATTTTCATATTGAGGCACGGATATTTTGTTCTCTTTAAGGAGATTCAGACCATTGGGTAGAATCTTCACGGGTTCAGCAGTAACAGTACTCTTGACTTTTTCCCTCCAGGATATAACAACACGACAACAATGTGTGACTCGAACAAAATTTGGATAAGTTATTAAGTCCAAAGCTCCATCAAAATGAACTTCCTTCCTTCAACAAACGTAATATTCTTTTTTGTAGAGAATAAATCGGAGACTTAGATTTTTTCCTTCTCTTAACTCTCTTTTTTACTACACTAACCTTACTTTTTTCATGCGCACTACAATATATTTTCACACCCAAACATGATATCACTATTTATAGGTATTGAATGCTTTTATATAATAAACAAGAAGTTAGTGTGATAATAAAATTGTAGAATATAGCTTGTTGGTTAAAAAATCTAAACTTTAGTGGTCAATTAGGAGTATATCATGGCATTACTTATTACATGAGTTACATCAAAAAAATAATGATCACTTTCTTACCAATTTATAGCCACTTGATAGAATATATGAGTCCATCAGACTGTATAGAGATCTGGTCCTATAACAGTTTCCACAGAACACGCTAATGCAACAGTAAGTAAAGAACAAAAGAATTTTACGTGAAAAAATCCCTGCTCAAGGGGATCAAAAAATCACGACCTACACTGGTAGAATTTCAACTTCACTATGAGCAATCATTATATTACAACCTATGAAACCTAGGAATTATACTCTTAATTCCTCACTAACTTGTAATACACCTATTACAAACCACTTTGCAATACACTTATACAAAGACTTTAACTCATGACTAACTCTAGTCACGACACAAACACTAAAGATTTATGGTTTACAAAGGGTTCCTAATTGATTCTTCTAGATAAGATAAGTAGGAATTACAATGAAGAACAAATACAAAGTTACAACTCCACTAAGGACATACAAGAGACTTGTTGTAGAAACTGGTCCGTAGTAGTGTTGTACTTTGTTCTTGATGCACTTGTGAATTGAATGCTTGATTATCAGATCTTGGAGTGCTTGAGTGAATTCACCAGTGTTCAAGTGATGTTTTATTGTAATGCTTATTGTTAATACAACTTGGATGGTATCACTTTAATGATGTAATCATTTGGTTGGTACAAGGTCCTTCCCATTGAGAAGTGACTGCTGCACTGTGCTGCACTGTTTGCGTGTACAGTGTAGGTAGTCACTTTCCAGTTGTAGAGAGTTGACTTCGTACTGTTGTCATGGGAACCCAAGGGGATCAGGTTCCTGAGTCGATTCTTTATCTTCTGACATCATAGCAACTCCCATTAGCTTGAGTCTGTTGATTGAGTTGTGTACCAAGTGTGTATCAGATTCCTTATCTGGTTCTTTGACAGTAAGTTTGTTAGATCATCAAAACATAAAACTAAGGTGCTATAAACCCATCAATTTCCCCCTTTTTGATGATGCAAACTTAAAAATTGACAATCATATTCAAAGCAACAAAAACCAGATAAAGTAACTGGAACTTCACAAGTTCCACCTGACTTTGTGCTTCCCCCTTAATCAGTCCCTGCTTCTTCCTTAACTCCTTCAATTTATCTTCCCCCTTTTGACATTATTAAAAAATACACAAGCAAGTAAATAGCATAAAGAAGTCCAGCCAAGTTAACTCATGCCACTTGTGTGCACACAATCATGATAGAAAAGTGAAGCAGAAAAACATAAGCATTCACATCAAAAGAAAGAGAGTTTTCATTTGTCAACAAAAACATAAGCATATGCCTTTATAGCAAGAGAAGATTTGGACTATTTTCCACAGGAGCAGAACTAGTGATATCCATCTATAAACCAAAAAGAAAAACAAAAATAACTACAACAACATCATCAAAATATTGTCAAGAGAGATAAACTGGACACTGGTCACTGAAGGATTAGCCTAGGGGACACTAGATGAAGAGGGCTTGGAAGAGGCAACAAGAGTGTTGAGAACGAGATCTATCCGAGCATTGACGGACATTTGCTCAGCGAGCAGTTTCTCTCTCAGGTTCTCAACCCGTTGCCTGAGATCAACATTCTCCTTAGTCAGACGAGCTAACTCTGCGCTTGAAGAACTGGAGGACCCTGGTGCCTCTTGGTCCTGACTGAGTTGAGTCTCTAATATGACATTCCTTGCCTTCAACTTTCTGATCTCTTCAGTAGCACTGTTCTGAGCATTGATAAGCTGGGAGATCTTCGAAGTGCTTCCTACCCCTCCAATTTTGTCAACACATTCACATTCCTCTAGATTAGTTTTAGAGATGCTTCTTGGTACCCATCTTAGGCTGTCCCAAAGGAACATTAAAAAATTTGAAGACAAGCGTGAGGTGAAATCCATAGGGGAGGCCGTGATTTCCATCTTTGAATGCTGCCACCTTTTGCATATGCTCAATTATTATGGCTGACAAATTAACAGTTTGGAACTTATCCAGTGCTTCCATTAGATACAGATCAACCCTGGATGTGATAGACCTGCTCTCAGCGCGAGGAAGCAAGACTTTATTCACCAACTCAAACAGCTGCTGATAAACAGGAAGCAAAGCTTTCTTATGCACCCGTTCCCCCTGCTGGACAGCTCTCTCCTTAACTACAACACGCCTAAATTTTGAACAATATGCACCTCTAACAGAAGACAAACCTTCATAAGGGACTTTAAGTATGTCTCCTAACACATCAAAATCCATAACAATGTCTACGCCATTCACTAGAGCATAGATATGATCAGATTCAACTGTAAAGAGGTAATCATAGAAACTTTGAACCTCTTCCTCATAAACTTTGGGCACTTCCACCTTGAATAGATGTCCCCACTGTTGTAATTCAACTATCTCAAGTACTTGGTGCATAACAGCCATCTCAGATATCTCTGGGTCAAAAGTGCGATGCCATAACACTTTCTAGTACCTCAACCTTTCTTTACCAGATATACTTCCACTTCTTGCCTTCTTCATAGAATTGGGTTCCTTCACATTCTCCAATTTTCTTTTAACAGACTTTCCACTGGACTTAACTTTCCCACTAGACTTCACTCGAACATCCTCATCATACATTGACTCTTCTACCATCACTTGCTTCAACTTGCCACTATCCTTCACTGACTTTTCACTGGCTGTTCCAACAGCCTCATTTGAAGTACTCTCAGTAGATTGCTTATTTTTCTGAGATTTCTTTATCAAGGAAGTTGGTTCCTCTTGGGCTTCCTCATCAACTTCCACCACTGGAATATTCTTGTCACAAACAATTTCACCATCCTTTACCAGCCTCTTCTTCTTCTTCTTCTTCTTCTTCTTCTTCTTTTTGCTGATACTCCTTTTACTCTTCTTTAGCGCAGACTCAAGAGCCTCCTTTTTTGCAACCTTGTGATAGGTATCTTAGGAGGGGGCTCACGAGTTGCTACTGGCCTCCTTACTTTGAAAAATTCACTTAGAGCAACATTATCCTGATTGTCTTCATCACTGGACCTCATGACATGAGGTATTGCTTCCAAGGGCTCAGCATCAAAGTGAGGAGAAGGAGCAGGGTCGAAGCTGACCTGGGAAGATGATTCCTGACCTGTTTCCTTAGGAGAGGGGTCAGGTTCATCAAGAGGGGTCCCAGTAGCCTCTTCCAGTGCAGATGATTCAAATAGCACCATTGTTCCTTGTTCCACTAGGGGTTGAGTCCCTTCCCTCTGAGACACATGCATAACAGAGTTTTCCTCACCCACTATTCCTTCAGTAGCAATGGCCAACATATTTTCTATGGCCTCCCTCTATTTAGATTCCATAGGGGAAACAACATAAGAGACAGGAGTACTTGTAGACTGATCAATACCTTCCTCATAAACCTTTGCACCTTCAGGACTGATCGATGAAACCTTTTCTGCCGATGGAGTCTCACTCTTTTCTTCTGGAACTGGAGTATCATCTTTACTGTGCTCATTGAGAATCTTAGGCGACAAGGGAGAGATGCTATCATTCTCAGGGATTTTTGAGTTCTCAACACTTAGATGAAGAGTAGAGTCAGAGGGAGTAGTGAGAGGGATGGAGGGTGAAAGAGAAACAAGTTTAGGGTTTTCTATTTGAACAGTGGTGGAAGAAGGGACGACTGGTGGGATTTCTACATGGGTAGAAGATTCAAGGGTTTTCTCTTCAGTGGTAGGAGGGATTGTTTGATCCTCAACCACGGTAGATGATTTGTTTGAAGGTTCTGGAGAGACTGAGGGATACAAAAGACGATCGTTAAAGTTTTGGGAGTGGGAAGGTTATAATGAGGATTGACGAGGTGAATGGAAATTACGAAGGGAAGAGAAACGCGTTCTGAAAACGGCGGCAAATGTGTGGGAAGATGCAATGTTTCATAGAGAAGTGAAAGGATTTGAATGAAAAGATGTGACATACAGGGTCTGAAAAGGTTGATGATGTGGCATTATTTTTGTTTCTTTTTAGATATGTATAAGAAAATCAAGAGACTACTAACCTGTGGTACAAGAACCAGGTTCCTGACCAGTCTTTCAAAAAATGCTAAACCTTCTTTTACCTCTCATGCATTGCCTCAGCATCTTTTGTGATCATCATGCGTGTCTACCTGTAACGGTATAGAAGTGAGTTAGACTTGGCTGGAAAACACTTTAGCTAATTTTACCTGAGTATGACTTTATTAGCCAAATGAAAGGAATCAGGTTCTTAATTAGGCTTCATTAGCCCCAACGCCAGCCTGTTTTTTTCAAAGTGTTCTCTGCTCAAGGCTTTGGTGAATATATATGCAATTTTGTCGTCTGTGCTGCAAAACTTCATACAGATAAGCCCTTTTTCCACATTAGCCCTGAGATAATGATGTCTCATATCAATGTGCTTGGTTCTTTTATGATGGACTGGATTTTTTGCCATGTTGAGTGCACTTGTATTGTCACACAAAAGGGGTACACAATCTGTGTACACTCCAAAGTCTTTCAACTATTGTTTGATCCATAGAAGATGAGCACAACAAGAGGCTGCAGCAACATATTCTGCTTCAGCCGTTGAAAGAGCTACTGAGTTTTGCTTCCTTGTGCCCCATGAGATAAGGCATGGCCCCAAGAAGTGAGCCATTCCAGATGTGCTTTTCCTGTCCACAAGATAACCTGCATAATCAGCATCAGCATACCCAATAAGATTAACATTGTCACCTGAAGGGTAATATAGAACCTGCACCTGTGTTCCCTTAAGATATATCAGGATTCTTTTGGCATCCTTCAGATAAGATTCCTTGGGGTTTGACTGAAACCTTGCACATAGTCCCACACTGAATAAAATACCTGGCCTGCTTGTAGGAAGATAGAGGAGAGATTCAATGATGCCTCTATACATTGTTTGATTCACAAAAGAGCCATATTTATCCATGTCTAGTCGAGTAGCAGTGGAAATGGGAGTGTCAATCATTTTTGATGTTTCCATGTCAAACCTCTTCAGAAGCTCCTTGATATATTTCTGCTGACTAATGAATGTTCCCTTTGTGGACTGCTTCACTTGAAGACCCAAGAAGAAATTCAACTCACCCATCATGCTCATCTCAAACTCACTTCCCATGAGTTTTGCAAATTCCTCACATAGTGAATCAGCTGTTGCCCCCAAAATTATATCATCAACATATACCTGAATAATGAGTAGGTTCCTCCCTCGTTTCCTCATAAACAAAGTGTTGTCAATTTTTCCTCTTGAAAAACCATTTTCTAAGAGAAACTTTGACAAACTTTCATACCAAGCTCGAGGAGTCCGCTTCAACCCATACAACGCCTTGTCCAATTTGAATACATATCCAGGGTGTTCATGACATTCAAAACCTGGAGGTTTCTTTACACAAAATTATTCTTTGAGGAAACCATTCAGAAATGCACTTTTGACATCCATTTGGAACAAAGTAAATTCCATATGAGATTCAAAGGCAATGAGGATCTTGATAGCTTCAATACGAGCAACCGGAGCAAAAGTCTCATCATAATCAATTCCTTCCTCCTGATTGTAGCCTTGAACCACTAACCTTGCCTTGTTCCTTGTACTGTTCCCATGTTCATCAAGCTTGTCCTGAATACCCACCTGGTCTCTATGATGGTTCGATCTGAGGGTCCAGGTACCAGGTGCCATACTTTGTTCCGTTCAAACTGATGCAACTCATCTTGCATGGCTGTGATCCAGTCTGCATCCTTTAAGGCTTCCTTAATGTTTTTGGGCTCTATTTGGGAGAGAAATGCTGAGAAGGCGAGTGAATTTATGGCTTTTGATTTGGTTTGTACACCTGAGTCTAGGGGAGTGATTATATTGTTGAGAGGATGGGATCTCTTGTGTTTCCAATTTGGCACTTGAATTTCATTTGAAGAAGAGTTAGGTAAACTTGACTGGTTTCCTTGTATCCTTCTTTCTGCTACTTGTGGAGTACTTTGAACTGCATCAACCACTCTTTCTTCAGCTTCAATGGTTGTGATTGTAGTACCTGGTTCCTCTCCAGCCGATGAGGAGGAGATTGCATTGTCTTTACCTATCTCCTTCACTTGAGTCATCATGTATGCCTTTCCATTTTCCATATCAATGACCTCTCCTGGAACCAGCAGAGGCTCTCCATCTTGATCATCCTTGTTGCTCTTATCACATGAGAGATAAGACTCGTCAAAGATTACATGAACACTCTCCTCAACACACTGAGTCCGCTTGTGGTATGCCTTGTAGGCTTTACTTTGAGAAGAGTACACTAGGAAAATTCCTTCATCACTCTTGGCATCAAATTTCCCAAGCTGATCCTTTCCATTGTTGAGAACATAACATTTGCACCAAATGCTCTCAGGTGAGTCAACTTGGGCTTCCTTCCATTCAGCAACTCATAGGGAGTTTTTTTCCAAGAGAGACCTGATCGTGCACCTGTTCACCAAGTAGTAGGCAGTGTTGATAGCTTCTACCCAGAAGTTCTTAGCAATCCCATTATCGATCAACATAGTTCTTGCCATGTCTTTAAGAGTTCTGTTCTTCCTTTCCATGACTCCATTTTGCTGTGGAGTTCTTGGTGCTGAGAAGTTGTGGGTGATGCCATTCTCGTTGCAGAATTCATTAAACTTGACATTGCCAAATTCTGTTACATGATCTGATCTAATGCATGCTACTTTTGATTCCACATTCACTTGAATTTTCTTCACAAAGGCTACAAAAACTTCAAAGGTTTCGTCTTTTGTTCTAAGGAACAGGGTCCAAGTGAATCTGGAATAGTCATCCACTATCACAAAAATGTGTCTTTTTCCTCCCCTTCTTGGCACTCTCATAGGGCCACATAGATCCATATGAAGAAGATCAAGTGGTTTCGAGGTGCTGGCATCATTTTTTAGCTTGAATGAGGATTTCACATGCTTTCCTCTAGTGCAGGCATCACAAACTTTGTGTTCTTTAAACTTTGACTTGGGCAGACTACAAACCAGGTCCTTCTGAACCAGCTTATTCAGTAGAGAAAAGCTTGCATGCCCTAGCCTTCTATGACACAGTTCAGCATCATCATCATCAACTGCTTTCAAGTAGCTCATATCACCACTTTGTAGGGACTCGAAATCAGCAACGAATGTGTTCTTGTATCTTTTGGCCACAAGTACCACTTCACCAATTATGAGATTTGTAACTGTGCATATCTTTGACAAGAACTCCACCTTGTTTACTTTATCACATATTTGAGAAACACTCAAGAGACTGTACTTAAGACCATTGATATAGTACACATTCTCAATTGAGTGAGTGAGAGATTTTCCAATTTTTCCAACACCAAGAATGTACCCCTTTTTCCCATTTCCAAAGGATACACTCCTTCCTTGCAGGGCTTTTAGTGAAAGGAAGTCCATGGTATTCACAGTCATGTGCTTTGAGCATCCACTGTCCACGAACCATTATTGACTGCTTCCTTTCACTGTTCCTTGCACAAGGAAATCAAGGGTAGAGTTAGGAACCCAAACAAGTTTGGGTCCCTTGTAATGAGGAAAGGGATGAATAAGTTCTCTTCTAGTCCATACAGGTAACATGCACTTTTTATGGGTGGCACCTGGCCCTTTTCAGCAAAAAACTTTGTTTTTCTAAAGAGACTGAACCCTGACTTTGTAGTTTTATTTAAAATTCCCGTTGTTCCACAGTGGGTACATAGAGAATTATCGGGTAGAGTAACATATTTCATGTGAGGGTTATAAGGAGTTCTCTCCTTTTGAAACCCTATTCCCTCCCTGTTTCCACTATTGTTAACATACAGGACCAGGTCCACTTAAGAGACTTTTCTAAATCACTCTTCACTCTTTCTAAGTTTGTCTGAAGCTGCCTATTTTTCTCAAGTTCAGCACACAAGCTAGCTTTCACCATGTTCAACTCATTTACAAGCTTAATGTGTGCCTCACTTGCAACTTCTTTCCCTTTTTCAGGATTTCCAGGCCTACATTCAATCTTAAGTTCCTCTATTGATTCCTTTAAGTCTACAATACCACCAAGAGGTCATCTCTTTCTTTCTCAATAGAAGCAACTTGCTCGACTAAGGCATCTTTCTCCTTACTTAAATTCTCAATTGTTTCCTTTAAGTCAACCACTACCACCATCAAATCATCTCTTTCGTGTTCTACACTAGCAATTTTGTCAGTTAGAACCTCTTTTTCATTGTTCAGATTATCTATTGTCTCCTTCAACTCAACAACACAAACTACCAAGCCATCTCTAGTTTGCTCAGCATCTCCTAACTCCATAGTTAAGGCATACTTATAATTTACAAGACTATGATAAACATCAATTAACACATTAGCTAATGAAATGAGTTTCTTAGGAGAGTAGGATTTCAGATTTCTCTGAACATTCTGAAAGTTTACCTCATCATTGTCATCATCTTCATCATCATCTGATTGAGCCATCAAAGAAAATATTGAGTCATACTCATTTGCTTCACTTTCAACTGCCATCATGGAACTGTCACCTATATCATTTTCTTCTTCAGACTCACTGGAAGAATCTCCCCATGCAGCAAGAGCTTGCTTCACAACATTGTCAGCGACGTTCTTTCTTTTGAAATGTTTATCAGGAACTGGGTTCCTCTTGGCTGCTTTGTCAGAGTTGTGTTTGAAGTGTTCTTGCTTTAGTAGAGGGAAATCCTTGATGAAATGCCCTGGCTTTCCACACTTATGACAGAGGTCATAATTCCTTGGCTTGCTAGAAATGCCTCTCTTGGTTATACCTCCATTCCTTCTAACCATTTTCTAAAATATTCTGGTTAAGTAAGCCATATCATTGTCCTCGCCACTTGAGTCATTGCTTTCTGCCTTGAGTACCGGGTTCTTTTCCTTCTTTGGTTCTCTTCTTTCACTGTTCTTCTTCTTATTCATTTCATAGGTTTTCAAATTTCCAACCAGCTCATCTATAGTCAGTGCCTGCAAATCCTTTGCTTCAGTAGTGGCGTTCGGTTTGATTTCCCAGGAGCTGGGCAGAACACTAAGAATCTTCCTTATGAGTTTGTTCCTTGGAATGATCTTACCGAGAGAGTGTAGCTAATTTATGATAGAAGTGAATCGTGTGTGCATATATTGAATGGATTCATCATCCTTCATTCTATAAAGATCATACTCAATGGTGAGCATGCCAATCTTAGACTGCTTTACTTGAGTGGTTCCTTCGTGTGCTGTTTGTAAAGCATCCCATATCTCCTTGGCGGATTGACAAGCTTCTCTGTCAGCATCATTGTATTCTTTCCTGGCCTTTGGAACTGTCACAGCAGGATCTCCAACCTTTTTTGTAGGGACATAAGAGCCATCACAAATGACATCCCACAACTTGGAATCTTCAGCCATGATAAAATCATGCATCCTTGTCTTCCACCACCCATAGTATTGACCATTGAACCTGGGTGGCCTGCAGGTGGACTGACCTTCTTCGAAGTTTGGTGGAGCAACCATGAGGATCCTTTCTAGGTGTTAGCCTGGTAGAAAGAACCCGCTCTGATACCAGTTGATAGAATATATGAGTCCACCAAACTGTATAAAGACCTGGTCCTATAACAGTTACCATAGAACACGCTAATGCAACAGTAAGTGAACAACACCAGAATTCTACGTGGAAAAATCCCTGCTCAAGGAGATAAAAAACCATGATTTACACTAGTAGGATTTCAACTTCACTATGAGAAATCCTTAGATTACAACCTATGCAACCTAGGAATTAAACTCTTAATTTCTCACTAGCTTGTAATACACCTATTACAAAGACATCAACTCATGACTAACTCTACTCACGACACAAATACTAAAGGTTTATGGGTTTACAAAGGGTTCCTAATTGATGCTTCTAGATAAGCTAAGTAGGAATTAAAATGAAGAACAAATACAAAGTTACAACTCAACTAAGGACATACAAGAGACTTGTTGTAGGAATTGGTCCGTAGTAGTGTTGTACTTTGTTCTTGATGCACTTGTGAATTGAATGCTTGATTATTAGATCTTGGAGTTCTTGAGTGAATTCACCAGTGTTCAAGTGATGTTTTATTGTAATGATTATTGTTAATACAACTTGGATGACATCACTTTAATGATGTAATCACTTGGTTGGTACAAGGTCCTTCCTTCCCAATGAGAAGTGACTGCTGCACTTTTTGCGTGTACAGTGCAGACAGTCACTTTCCAGCTGTAGAGAGTTGACTTCGTACTGTTGTCAGGGGAACCCAAGGGGATCAGGTCCCTGAGTTGATTCTTTATCTTCTGACATCATAGCAACTCCCATTAGCTTGAGTCCGTTGATTGAGTTGTGTACCAAGTGTGTATCAGATTCCTTATCTGGTTCTTTGACAGTAAGTTTGTTAGATTATCAAAACATAAAGCTAAGGTGCTATAAACCCATCACCACTAACATCACAAAAAATAATACACTTTAGTATTATAAATTTAATATTAAAATACACATAACAACAACATTCTTCCGCTCATTTTAATATTAAATAAAAGACTTTACCAATTGAAGGGAGATTATTATGCATAATGAAGGCGTGCTCTGCATTTAACTTCCACTTAGTAAAATAGTAATCTTTACTCGAGAGTCGTTGTGGTATCAGCTATGAACGGTGACTGCATAAGGGAAATAAAGTATCACTGCTTACACATAATAATCAAGATATTGTCATGAACTTCATTAGAGATAATATTACGGTGTTGTGATATCTCTATTTCATGAGTATTTAATAATCCCAATTATCATAAAAAATGACCTACTTTCACTCTCACATAGGTGAAATCTTGTAACGAGCTAATTGGTTATTTTGAGTTCTAGTATCTCGTTTTACGATTTAAGACTTTTCGTCGATCCACATGATCTTTTATGACTTGAGGGTATGGATGATTTTGGTCCCACGATCTTTGAGAGTGATTCGAAAATTTAGTTCCTAAATAAAAACTTTAAGTTGGAAGAGTTGACCAAAGTTTGATTTTTTGGTGAATAGACTCAGCATCAAATTTTGATAGTTTTGATAGGATTTTATGATGATTTTGGACTTATACCTATGTTCAGATTATATTTTGGAGTTCCTAAAAGGATTCAACACTATTTGCTGAAAGTTGGCAATTTGTAAAACTTAAGAGTTCATAAGTTTGACCAAGAGTTGACTTTGATATTTTTGAACTCTGATTGGTATTTCGAGACTTTGGGTAGGTCTATATAGTTGAATTGAACTTATTTGCAAAAGTTTTAAAGTAATCCGAAGTGTCTAAGTGTGATTCATATACTCTCTTGAAAGAAAGAAGATTTAAGAACTTAAAAAATTCTATCGATTTGAACCTCAAATTTATTGTGATGTTCAAGCGGGTTTTATGAGATTTTTAAAAAGTACATATAAGGCGTTTAGACTTGTAGGAATGATTGAATGGAGTCCCCAGGTGCTCGACTGAGTTTCTATGCTTTTGGGGCAAGTTTTGAATGAATAAGTTGTTGTAAACAAGGCTTTTCTACAATTTATTTGACTTCAAAATTGCATATATCCCAATATATAAAGAATTTGGGATGAGGTTCCGATTAAATAGCATTTCTTTGTGTCTAATTTCTTGTGGTTCAAACCGTTCGTCATTCTGACATCTGAGCACAAAGTTATGGTCATTTTACTGAAGGGTGACAAATAAGTTTTTGGTCAATAGAGTGTTGCAGGTTGCAGCACTACCGTCATGCGGGGGTGACACCCAGGGTTCCACGATGGTGCATTTTTACTGCCAGATAGTTTTTCACACTATAAATAGAGTCAATTTCATAGTTTTTGGCATTTTTTCTTCTATTTTGGAGCATTATAACTTGATTTTGAGGGGTTTTGACATATTTCTTCATCAAACACGTTAGGATAAGTTATTTGAACTCACTTTTATCATCAAACTAAGGATCTATCAGTTATTTTAACATGAAATCAAGGATTTGGAGAAACGAAGTGAGAAATAAAAGAAACTCTAGAGATAGAGAATTATTGATTTAAGCAAGCTAATATTATCAACATATAATTTTAATTACAGATTAGGTTTCCATGACTCATGGGTAGTTGGGATCCGATTTTAATTTTGAGTTTTGATGAAGTGGACCCGGGTTTACTTTTTATGACTTTTTGAAATTTTTCATAGGTCGAATTTTTACCGATTAATATTTCTTCCTATAACATTATTTGATTTCTGTGAATAATGTTTGGCTAGGTTTTGGGAAATTAAATGTGACGACCCGATAGGTCATTTTGCGTACTAGCCTTAGTTCTCGTATTCCGAGACCTCTAATAGCTTTATTTGATGTTTATCGATTTACGTGTAAGGGGCCTATCACAAGAATATTTTTTTATTGGGGCGATAACTCTGAAAAGATAAATTGCCAATCTTTTCTTTCATCTCGAGAGAAATATGATCAGGAGGAGCTAATTCAAACCCCTCCAGTAATATAAGAACAAACCCCACGTTCAAACCCCCCTCTTACCATTAGCAAGAACCTGTTTCAGTTGCATATCATAAGGAATTCGAACAACTGCTTCAAATGCAGTATCAGGAAGTACCACTTGTGGAACCTCAAGCTCCACGGGCTTATTAGCTAAATGGCAATTGGAACATACAATACACCCAGTCGCTTCTCATGGATTTTCATAACCATGCTGTGCAAAAATTGGATATGCACTTGAAATGGATGTCCGAGTTAAGATATATATCATGAGCAATATGGAAATAGATCGAGTAATCTATTTCTTTATCCAAGGAAAAGCATTTCTAGTTTGCATGGTCCAATCATTGATCGCGATAATTTCTACAATAAATTGGGTAGGTCGCTAGTATAGTTCCCTAGCCACGATTCTGCTATTTACTGGAATAATCTAGGAATAATATAGGATGAATCTTCCCGATAGTTAGAAATAGAAAGAGTAAATACGATTTTCAATACTTTGCTAATGTACAACTACAAAGTACCAAGCATTCTAATTGGATTAGATTAATATCAATGGATCCTTTATCAATCATTCATTGAATGGTAAATAACTACAAGTGACGGAGACAGACGATTTAAATAATGGAAAATCCAATATTTAAAAACTTTATCGAGAATGACTGGAAAGGTGTTCGTGCTGTTTTCTGAAAAGCTTTTACGTAAAATTTGAAGAAAATGTGATTTTTGGCTTAAAATGAGACTTGAGTTGATCATAATCAACATTCTTGGTAAACGATCTCGGATTGGTATTTTGACGATTTCGGTAGGTTTGTATGATGCTTTTGGACTTGTACACATGTTTGTTTGGGGTCTGGTTGACCCTAGCGTATTTCAATGTGTGATGTGAAATATTGTGAAAATTGAGCTTTTGAGTTGAAATCTTGAGATTTTATGATCGATTCTTGCTATTTAATGTTATTTTGATGATTTGAAGTAGCGAGAAAGTTTGTAGGATGTTATTATACTCGTGTACATGTTCGGTTTTGAGCCTAAGTGGCTAAGATGAGCTTTGGATGTGATTCGAAAGGTTTTGGATTGCTAATTCCTTTGCTGGTGTCTCAGGTCTGCAGGTCTTGCGATGACCTTTTCGCAATTACGAGTCTCGCTTTCAGGAAGTTGGAATCGTAAATGCGATGACTGAGAAGGGCTGATGGCATCGCAATTGCAAAGTTAGTATCGCAAATACGATTATTTGTGTAACTATCTGATTGGTCGCTTTGTGTAATTGTACCCCGTTTCTCCTTTTCATACTTCACCATGTGTGTTTATGGTTTTATGACTTGCGGGGTAACTTTCGAGTTGATTTGGACCCTTGATTCTTGACTTAAAAGTTTAAATTTGAAAATATTGACCAAACTTTGTTTTTTTTTTTTTTGTTAAAATGACCCCGGAACTATGTTTCATAACTCCGATAGCTTTATATCGTGATTTTGGACTCGGGCGTATGCCCATAATTGATTTTGGAAGTCCGTAGGTTGATATAGATTGATTTGCCAAAATTTGGTAATTTGAGGTTGAAAGGTTTGACCATAGGTTGACTTTTAGCTATCGGGCTCGAAACTTAATTTTGGGACTTGAAATAAGTCCGTTATGATATTTAGAACTTGTCCGCAAAATTTTGTATCGTTTGGAGTTGATTTGATAGGATTTAGACATCTAATTGTAATTCTAGAAGTTCTTTAAAATTTCTTTGAAATTCATGCGTTTTAGAGTTCAATTTGTAGTTTTAGATGTTATTTTTGTGTTTTGATCCCGCGAGCGAGTTTGTATGATATTTTTAGACTTGTGTGGATGTTTGGTTTGGATCCCCGAGGGCTCGGATGAGTTTCAGACACGTTCCGGAGTGTGTTGGACTGAATTCTACAAAAATGGTGTCCTCAGGGTCGCATTTGCGAACACCAGGGTCGCATTTGCGATTATAACAGAGATCCTACAGGTATCGCAAATGTGATGCTTTCGTCGCATTTGCGAAGAAATTCTGGGCTAAGCTAGGTTCGCATTTGCGATGGTTATTGTCTCAATTGCAAGGGCAGCAAGGTACGCAATTGCGAGCCCTTCTTCGCATTTGTGAAGAGCTTCCTAGACCTTCAGTGCCGCAATTGCGAGGTTTTTGGCACAATTGCGTGGGTTCGCAATTGCGAATCCATATCGCATTTTCCATAACTGCAGCTGAACATTAGGGCTGAAAGTCGGGATTTTATCTCTCATTCTCTCATTTTTGACCCTAGACTCGGTATGAGGCGATTTGGAGAGGGGATTTTCACCTAAAAAACTTGGGTAAATGATTCCAATCTATTTTTAATCATATTCCATCAACATATCTTAGATTTTGACATCAAAATCATGTGAATCAAAGTGAAAATTTGTGAACTTCAAGTTTTTGAAAAATAAGAAATTGAGTTTTGAGAGTCGATTTGGACTCGAAGTTTGAAACTAATCACACATGTGTACTCGTGGGGTCATGGGCAGATAGAATCTACCATTAGACCCGGGTTTTGACTGGGCGGGCCCCGAGTTGACTTTTGTTGACTTTTTAGAAAAAGTGTAAAGAACTCAATTTTATCTATTGCAATTTAATTCCCTAGCATTGTTAATGATATTAAGACGATTTTGGTTAAATTTGAGGTGTGTGGAGACGAATTTTAAGGAAAAGGCTATCTACGAGTGTTGAATTGGCCTAGTTGAGGTAAGTGTCTTGCCTAACTTCGTGTGGGAACTACCCCTTAGGATTGGTATTGTTATATTCAATTGTACTAGGTGAGATCCGTGTACGCAAGGTGACCAATGGGTACACGGGTTGTACGTGGTATTTGACTGGTTTAGGCTACTTAGACTATTTCCATGATTTAATTGAATGCCATATCATGTTCTAATTCTTTTATTCAATCTATTCTTACTTGTGTTTGTCTATCCTTATATGCCTTAAATGATTTCGTTAACACTTGTTCTATCTCCTAATTGATAATTTTCTCTCATGCTCTAGTTGAACTTGTTGCTTATTTTATTGTCACATGCTATCTCTTTATTGGTGACTATCATTATTTGAAGCCACTATACATGTTATCTCTTTCGTTGTTGATTATTATTAATTGAAGTTATTGTTCATGTTACCTCTTTCCTTGTTGATTATCATTTCTTGAAGTTATTGTTCATGTTATGTCTTTCGTTGTTGGCTCCCATTATTTGAAATCATTGCTACACGTTATCTCTTCCATTATGAGTTATTCCTATTTAACGTCGTGATTATGTATTGTCTCTCATTGTTGAGTTATTGGTGTTGAAGTGGTGAAAGTCGTTATCATTGTTGAGGCAAAATTGTTATTGTTGAAATATCTCCCTTTGAGCATTTTTACTTTCATTGTTGTTGTCGATATTATTGTACCCGTTGTGGTAGAGCCGTGGGATCTTGTTGTGGAAATATTGATATTGTGGATTGTTGGCAAATTGTGATATATGGGCATGTGGTGCGCGTTGTGATTGTAATGTGTTATTGATGCGCATGCAGCGGTATAAGGCTTAGGGTTGATGTGCATGAGGAGATATAAGGTGGGACTTATGTGCATGTTTCTTGTAGGGGAACTATGTGAAGCCACGCGATGCCGTAAGGTGGGCTAAAGTGGGTGTAGCTATTTCGAAAAAACTGTTTTCAAAACATATTTCAAATGCAAGGCTCACACGGTGGTATAAGGAAAGATTTTGATTGAAATTGAGAAATGTGAATACGAGGCAGTACCTCGAATTTGATTCTTGATTATACGAGGCGGTACCTCGATTTTGATTTCATTATACACGAGGTGGTGCCTCGTTGTGATTCTTGCTATTTGTTTCATGTTGCAAAGTTTTTTGGTGGTAATAGTTATTCTTGTTTCATTCTTCGTTGTTCTAGCAGTTGTTATCCGTAGATGATCATTTTAGCCCTTTTGTTGCTTCTTTTATGCTATTTTCATTGTTGATTTCCGGCACTAGTTCATGCTATTATCTTGTTTCGTATCAGTTTTTTCACTTTCCATTACATATTTGTATTACATTTTCATACTCTTTATTTATATCCTAGTAGTTGTCTTGATCTGGCCTCGTCACTACTCTACTGAGGTTAGACATGATACAAACTGGGTACTATTGTGGTGTACGCATACTACGTTTCTGCACATTTTTGTGCAGATCCATGTATGTGTGCTCGTGCCGGTCGTTTGTGATTGCCTGCTTGCTGCATTTATAAGAGACTTCAGGGTATGCTTGTTCGACATCCGTAGGCCTTGGAGTTACCTTCCCTTATTCTCATTTAGTGTTGCATTTTCTTTCAAACATTGATGTATTAGATATATCAGTTTATTCAATAGAGCTTATGACTCTGTTCCACAGTTCTTGTGATATGGTTGAGATTTTGCTTTTTAGAAGTTATATGAGTTTATCAGACTGGTTTTAAGTACTTTGTTAATTACATCTGTTCAATTATTATCAAATATTAGGCTTAACTAGTCGTAGAGACTAGGTGCCATCACGACATCCTACCGAGAGAAACTAGGGCCATGAAAATTTGGGGCTACGCTTCTGCGGTTGATTGGTTGCAAATGCGACCTGAGCTTAGCCGGAAAACCTTCGCAAATATGAAGGTGCAGATCAAAAATGCATATAGGGGATGTTCGCAAATGCGAGTTTTCTGTCGCTTTTTGCGACCACTGATGGCTGGATAGTTGTTCACTTTTGCAAACATCGCAATTGCGAACAAGAGTTTGCAATTGCAGTGTCTGTAGTGGGGTAAAAGATGAAAGAGTCGAGACTTAGCTCTGTCCACTCTATTTTTCAACCCTAAACACTCTAGAGAGGATTTTCTTGAGAGCTTTTCTTTCTAAAATCATTGGTAAGCAACTTTAACTAGTTTCCAATCAATTCTCATTACTTTTCATGAATTTTTTGCATCAAATCTAGGAAATTCATGTTAGAAATTAGGGGTTTAGGTAGAATTTAGTGATTTTATAAAATTGAGATTTAGACCTCGAAATGAGGTCGAATTTCGTTGTAAATCACATAATCGAGCTCGGGGTGAATGGGTAATTGGGTATTGGTCCAAATTTATGATTTTGACCAAGCGAGCCGGGGGTTGACTTCTTTAGAAATGATCAAAATTGAATCTTTTTCATTTGTGGATAGTTTCTAAAGCTTACTTTGAATGGTTTGAAAGATATTTGGCTAGATTTTGTTAGTTTGGAGGCTTGTTCGAAAGGAAAAGCCATGGTTGAATATTGATTTGGTTGCATAAAGAGGTAAGCGTCGTGTTTAACTTTGACTTGAGGGAATTAGGACTTGTTATTCTATTTGTTATGTGAATTATGTGTGGGAACGACATATATGCAAGGTGATGAGTGTATATTTGCTGTCATGGGTTAAAGCATGAAATTTGGGCTATTTACCTTTACGTTATCATTTAACCCATATTATATTTCGTTACATGCTTTCATTGCTGCATGTGCGTACTTGTTATCCATGCCTTACTTGTCATATGTTATTTTGTTCCTACTTGTTTCAATTTATTCATTTTTCACTCAATACATGCTTACTTTCTATAGGTTCCTACTTGTATTAATTGTATATCTTCATTGTCTCATGTTTTTACTTGTTTTTATTGTCTTTACATTACTGGTTGCACTTTATTATGTTATTTCAATTATGCGAGTCCCTTAGCTATTCTTGAAACGATGATTCGTCAAGGTTTGTGAATATGAGGTATTGATTATTCCCTGTTTGTACTGGTAGTTCCTTGATGTTCTATGCGCTTTATTTCCTTTTGTGCTGAGATGGAATTGGGTTGTGTTGAGATGTTCATATGATGAGTTGATATTGGGAACGGGTTGCACGTCACAACAATATTGAAATAAGTTAATAATAGGAATGGGTTGCACGATGCAACAAAAATTAATATGATATTGGGATCGGGTTGCACGCCACAACAAATATTTTGGTAAATGTTAGGATCGGGTTACGCGCCGCAACGGAGTATGATGTGCTGTAATTGTTTGTAGCTATAGTGCTATATTTATGTACAGTGATACGAGGTCACGAGATGATGTTATTCTGGGGCCCTCTGTTAGTTGACCTTCGGGTTTTTTCTTATGAGTTTACTTATTTTTTATATTTCTATCATCTTTTGTCATTATTCGCATAAATTTTTAGTGAGTGTCTTATCATAGACTCGTCACTACTTCATCGAGGTTAGGCTTGACACTTACAGATTATATGGGTTCGGTTGTACTCATACTACATTTTTGCACTTCTTGTGCAGATCCAGATGTTGGTCCTAGGGGCACATAAAGAAGATTGCTCGGAACCAACTCATTCAGGAGACTTGAGGTAGAGATGCACAGTGTTCGGAGTCCTTGAAGTCCCTTTCTATCATGTTTTATTGTTTATCTAGTTTTAGACAGTTATATTTCATTCAGACCATATTTGTAGTATTCTAGTCGCTCATGTACTTGTGACTCCGAATTTTTGGGATATGATTTGGTACAACTGGTTCAGACTTATATAGTATCTGGCTGTGGGATTCGGGTCTTGTAATGAATTCTGGATGATAGAGATTTGAGTTCTAATGTTTAAGGACCAAGGTCGAAATAAGGATCTCTAATTATGTTGTGTTGGAAGGCTTATGTTGATCAGGGTGATATGGGATCACCCCGGGTTTATGCCTAGTAAGGTTACACCATGATTTGGTAGCTTTGGAAAGACTCCTGGCACGTTCGAGGACGAACATGTGTTTAAGTGGTGGAGAACGTCACGTCCTGACAGGTCGTTTTGAGTATCTGCAGTTCGCTCGGTATTTTGAGGGCTCGTGTATCTCCATGCTATATTATGGGGCTTTTTGGTATGTTTGGACGTGGTCCCGAGGGGCTCGGGTGAGTTTCAGATAGGTTTGGGCTGTGTTGCGCTCGTTTTTCTTATGTTTCGACATCGTTTCTTTAAGCACGAATTGTACCACATTAAGAAAACGAGCTCCAATTTCTCTTTTAATTGAAGCATTAGATCCGTATCGTAATTACAGAACCATAGCAAAAAGAATCGTCGAATTTGGACATCGTATGAGGAATTTATGGTCATTTTACTAAAAATTGGGTTACCAGATTTTTGTCAGATTAATTACGAAAATGCCACTAACGGCGTATTTAAAAATCTGCAATATTTGCAAATATTAGAACCTACATATCTCATTCATTATAAGGTAAAATCGAGTGATTCAAAAGCCTAACTTGAATAGAATTTCACAAGGAATCTATTGAAGGCATAAAAAGTGAGTTTCGGGATCGTTTGGCATGAGAAACGAGGCAGAATATCTGACAGAAAATATATAAAACTAGGGTTTGTTCATTCGGTCATATTTTGAGTTGGGGAGCTTGGATTTGGGCCATTTTGGAGGGAATTTTCACCATATGGATTGGGGTAAGTGTTCTCTACTCAGTTTTGGTTATATTTCATGAATCCATCTTTGTTTTTGGGATTTGATTGATGATTTCAAAGTGAAATTTGGTGGTTTTTGCCTAATGTTTCATAATATGAGTTTTTGAGTTTTGAACATCGATTTGGAGTCGGAATTGCGTGAAACGAGTATGGTTGAAGTCATAATTCACCCTCCTTTTTGCAGGTGCGGCCACACCAGAAACATTCCACCAGCAGTTTCTTCAGCTGCATTTTCCAACTTTAATCCTTCCGATGACTATTCGAAATCATCCCGAGCCCCTTGGGACCCCAACCAAAAACACAAACAAGTCCCATAACCTTATTCAAACTTAGTCGAGCCTTCAAAACACCCAAAACAACGCTAAAACACCAAGATCATATCGGATTCAAGCCTATGAACTTAGAGATTTCTAAATTTCGCCAATGGTGCCGAAACCAACCAAAACACGTCCGAATGACCTGAAAATTTTCACACACGTCCAAAATGACGCTACGAACCTGCTCAAACTTCCGAAATTTCATTCCGACCCTGATAGCTAATTTTTCGCTGCCGACCGAAAATCGCCAAAAACTCAATTTCGCCAATTCAAGCCTAATTCTACTCCGGACCTCCGAATGACATTCCGAACACACTCCTAAGTCCCAAATAACCTAACGAAGCTATCCAAACCATAAAATCTATGTTCCGAGGCCGTTTACCAATAAGTCAACTTCCGGTTGACTTTTCCAACTATTGAACCAAGTTAAGAGACTAAGTATCTCATTTCTCTCCAAAAAATCGCTCCGAACCCGAGCCGACCAATCTAACACAATATAATGAAGCTGAACCACATATAATGAAGCAGAAATGGGGGAAACGGGGCTATTACTCTCGTAATGACCGACTGGGTCGTTTCATCCTCCCATACTTAAACATATGTTTGTCCTCGAACGTGCCAAAAGTTGTTCTCCAACACCATCAAACTGCCACGAAACCTCACCATGCACATACCGGGGGGTGATCCCACGTCACCCTATCCCATATAGGTCCAATAGCATAACACCGTTGAGATTTTGAAATCCAATCCTGACCCATAAACCTTAGAACCGAATTTCCACCTCTTAAATAATTTACAAGATCAAAATTCCACAACTATAAACTGAACAAGTTTGAACACGCTGCATCAAGCCGTATCCGTAACCCAAGATGTAATCACATAACATACCGCATGACTCAAACACCCACAACGATAACTCCTAATCACAATAGCTGCTCAAAACAACCCAATACCAGTACATATTCTCTTATCAAGCAATGCCTCTTTATAACACTTCCATATACTGCCGATGATGAAAGAAACACGTAGAAACTAGCAACCATTCGTCCGATCAGTCAAACATGAAGCTCCCCTTCCCAAACAGGAATTATAGCAGAATTCTAAGCCAATTCCGGATATTCATCTTTCCAACTATGCTGTAGTCAATGAAAGTATTCATCCTAGGTCCAATTACCTCTTCTCATCCAACACGACCACTCTGATGACATGACACATCAATACAATTTCAAGCCATAACATGTGCAACTCGTGCACCCGATAGCAACATCCCAATGCAATCAGATTATATAAAAGATTCACACGAGAGGACCATCCCACCATTAACAATTACCGTCACAACACCATGCTAAGAGCCTGACACTCATCGAAAAATCAAAACACACGAATCTGACACCAAGGATCATACCTCCACATAACTCCGCTACAATGCGTGATCCCATCCACATGGAATACTTCGAGTCACCTTTCTCAAAATCAATAACCATGCGCAATTCGACATCAAGTACTCAAAGTGCATTGCCCTAACCCCGGGGAATCGGATGATACCATGCCACACGAACCCGAAAGAACATAACCAATACGTCTCAATCCCGTAATACCCAATTACTTACCTTACTCAAATCTAGCTATAAAGCCTAATTAGAACTGCACCATATGTGCCTATAACCAACGATCACAAATCCTCGCAACCCCGAAGGGTAACTCATATATCATTCCAGAATACAAATAAAATCAATGACATGCAAGTGGTACATCCCTCAACCATAGCAATTTGGAGTCAAAAATTTTGACCCGGTGCGAAACACACACCCATACTAGGCCTACCAATAACCTTAAATAAACTCTGGTCACCCATAACAGATAGATAACTCTTCGAAGGTTCACAATGACCGAATCATGGCATTTACTAACACCTGACTAGCTTTGCTCGCATCCTCATAGTCCACAACCACAAAATAATCTGTCTATGAGAACTACCTGTCTCAAAGTCCATGAAGCACACGAATTACTATATCTGATCTCAACTCCATCGCTTGAAATACGTAACACATCCCTAATACTTAATCATTCCACGGGGGATACCCCTATAATTCTTCCGTGTTACTAAGCAACCTTGAATGTCAGCAGTCGATCTAACAAGAGAGCGTCGCAACACCGGTGAAGCACCCTTAACTCCACACATTGAGCTTTCTGAAATGTATACGCTCATCAAGCCACCAAATAGTGGTATCATCTACCTAGTCATCTAAACTTCCAGTGCTGACCTTCCTTCCAGAACTGAACTGTGACCTCACATATGCAAATCCCTACTATACACAAAATACCGCATACGCCATGACATCCTATGATGAATATGAGAACTTCATGCTACCCTCCGAGCCATAATAAAGTATGTACCCAACTAGCCAAGAACTTTCCATTTGATCCCGTTTAGAATCAAAATCATTACACATCACCTCCTCCTCACGCCAGTAGAGAATATACATCTCTAACCGTGGTAGAATTCATCAAGAACTCTCCGAATCCCATTTGTACGACACCGAACCGACATGACTGAATCCTTCTACTCAACCAAGCTATGCATGCCGTCAAAACCCAAGAGCATTGCCATGAATCACACGTAGAAACTCATTACCTCATAAGCGCCTAAAGGACTAATCATATCCCTTACCATGCCGATCCGACATACTACCAAGCTATCCTATTTATCCAAGTTCCTTCTGAATTACCTTTGAATTAATACTTCTACTTGCCATAATACTGCAATCCTCAATCCAGACTTACCACACGAGACCCAAGCATAAAACCACACCGTCTAAGTCTCATAAGCCAAAGAATACTCTCTCAAATATCCCCAAAAGTACCACATTCAAAATACTTACCCTGAAGAGACTTCCTGCAAATCTAAAGCCATTACCTTCACCTTCCGGATACTGATATGTAGAATCCATGATAATGTAGAAATGCCACAAGTCTTGACACCCTCCAACGTAAATCTCAATTCTAGACCAAAACACACCTCGAAGATTCCCAATTGCTATATTTAACCTTGAACCCGTCAGATCCATTCTCGAGAGTCATCCACTCTACACAAATCTCGATTACACCGATCAAGAAGACAGAATGACCTGACTGCGTTTGCACAACAACATACTAGGAAAGTAGTCCACACACTTGAAGCAACAAGCAAATTCATAAAACCTGCACCCACTACACCTTTTACAATTACAACTTAATCATTCAGTAGAACTCACCTACCCATAGAGTACATTAAAACCTGTATCGAAGAATTTCCATTACCCGAGTCATTCCCAGAATCCACCTCTGCAGGTCATATTTGGTTCACCAATATTCCTCGAACCAACCAATACAACACATAATCGCACAATCAACTTATCATTAACAACCTCCCCCACTTGGCTCAAAGACCACGATAAAAACAAACAATAACTCACAATGCCCATACGCTATCACTGTCACCATACTGCAGTGAGATTCAACTAAATCCTTCATAAGCTCATATGCCACAAACCGTCTAATATCCCAAACCATATGCAAATCTCACATTCACCCTTGAATGGTCATGCTAACTTCCACAAGCGATCTGCACTCATATTGCAATATATATCAATTACTAGTAAAAGAGAACTTGCTACAAAACAACATAAGGATCACACAACCTCAGGACACCCCGCGGGAAATGCCCCGCCTGCTTAGCCTCAAACTAATCTCTCTCTATACCCTTCTGACACTCATAGCTATTATGCAATCACTTTATCCTTCTGCATCTAAACACAACCAACGCCTACCCTCGAGGCATCACAATACGCGGTATAAGAACCTGAAGTTGATGGCGGAACTAACACTGGAGCTGTGGTCAAAGAAATCTTGAGCTTCTGGAAGCTCTCTCCACAGTCGTCTGACCACCCGAATACTTTCACGGGACACCACGTGCCCCAAGAATGCTACTGAACTGAGCCAAAAATTCACACTTGGAGAACTTTGCATAAAGCTTCTTCTCCATCAATTTCTATAATGCCCTCCTCAAATGCTGAGTATGCTCCTCCTGGATACATGAGTGCGCCAGGATGCTATCATTGAATACAATAACAAAGGAGTGCCAATACGGCTGGAATACACCATTAATCAAATACCTGAACGCTACTGGGGAATAGGTCATCCCAAAAGACATCACCAGGAACTCACAACACAACAGAAAGATCCGCTTCACTCCCGAACTAAACAACATGAGAGGTCTTCCAATACACTCACAACTCGAAGCCATATGCCAAATCGAGACAGAAATCAAACACTCAATAGTCCTTTACACATTTCCAGTCGATCCTTTTGTCAGAATCAAATGATCTGAACACATCTAACCATCAAATCTCATTCACCATGAAGTCATCTAGTCACCAAATCCCATCAATAAGAACAAAAACGGACATATAAGTCCCCAAATGCACGGCTCCCACACTCGAAATCCCAGCACTCAAGTCATAAATAGAATCCGGCCTCAAGTCCTCCAGACTAGCCTTTTATCAACATGCTAAAATCACATCTCATCCATGGAAGTCACAAGCTGTCGATGCACAACTGATACCAAGCGCTCACGTGCAAATTCGAATACATGGAAGGAATTCAAGAGTTACGCTCTTGGCTGAATAAAATGGATTCGCACGACAAGAATTCAAGAATGTGAGATTTTCCTAAGGGTCCTGCAGCCTCTCGAAGATAAGTACCGATGTCTCCGTAGCGATCCACAAGACTCTACTAAACCTGCTCATGACCGTTGAGTCCTATGTAACCTAGTGCTCTAATACCAACTTGTCACGACCCCAAATCTAAACTAGTCGTGATGGCACCTATCGTGGAACTAGGCCAGCCAAATTAACAATCAAAGCATAAATAATCTTTCATTTATATCATTATTAAACTGATAATCCTTTAATCATTTTTAAAACAGATACAGCTACACCGAAGTTAAATACAACCCCAAGATCCCGGAGTCACTGGTCATGAGAATCTACAGAAAATATACAACTCTGGAAAATAAACTCTATAATAATAATCAGGAGAGAGCAGGGCTGCGGACGCGTGCAGCTACCTCGCAAAATCTCCGAGAATTCTCTGGAATAGATACACAGCTCACTCTGCCCTAGCACCTGGATCTGCACATAAGGTGCAGGGAGTAATGTTAGTACACCAACTCAGTAGTAATGAAAATAAATCAGGTCTGAACAGTAAGAAACACATAAAGTCAAATCATCATTTCATAATAAGCTCAGTCTTTCTTTCCAACAGTGTATACGTTAAATCATCACGCTTAAAAAGCCAATGTCAGTAAAACTCCTTTGAAAAAGCATAATTTCCAACAATTTCAGAAAAATGTCCAAGAAGTTTAGTGTAAAAATGAAATGAATCATAAGTAGCCACTCGGGCAAAAACATGAATAAGAAACTGCCCTCGGGCGTAACATCACTCAGAATCAGCCCCTTGGGCATACCTCACAATCATTCATAATCAGCCCCTCGGCAACCTCATAGTCACTCATACCTCCCAATCACTCGTCACTCGCACTCAGTAGGTACCTGCGCTCACTGGGGGTGTGTAGAGACTCCGGAGTGGCTCTTTCAGCCCAAGCGCTAATATCAAGCCACCTCGTGGCATATCATATCCTCACAATCAGACCTCAGTTAGAAACTCTTAAAAAGCCACTCGGGCTGTCAGCAAAACGGGGTACTCGATCCAAAAAAATCATTTTATATCTCAAAATAGTGTAAATAAGGTTGAGTTTCGAAATGAATTAAACATAATATGACTGAGTGTAAATCATAAGTCAACACAGTGAGGAATAGCAGTAAAAGCTCCCAAGGGGTCTAAACAGGTCGGCACAAGGCCTCAAACATGACTTACATCCCAAATATAACAATAGTCTGAAAACACTATTTAATATATGATTTAAAAGTAAATACGCATCTCAATAGCCACGGGAATGACCAAGTCCAAATCCCCAATCAGTGCACGCCACACACTCGTCATCCAGCATGTGCGCCACTCCAAAAATAGTGAGAAAATACGAAGTCCGGGGTTTCATACCCTCAGGACAAGATTTACAGTCATTACTTACCTCAAACCGGCCCGAAAAGCTACTCCGCGATACTCTTGCCCCTCGAATCGGCTCCCAAATGCTCCGATTTTATCAAAATCAGATTAATATCATCAAAATATGCTAGGGATATGGAACCCATTCAAAAATTATCAAGATTAGGCACAATTCCCGAAATTGGCCAAACTCGAACCCCAGGCTCACGTCTCGGAATTTGATAAAAATCACAAAATAAGAATCCTTATCCTCCCACGATTCTATACATACCAAGAGCATCAAAATCAGACCACAATGCCCCTTCAATTAGTCAATCAAAGTCTCCAATTATCCAAGCCCTAACCCCCAATTACACACTGATTTGTTTCCCTTAATTTCTCCTTAGTTAGTCCAAAAATCACATAGAAACGAGTTTTAGGTTCAAATATCCTACCTCAACAAAGTCCTCTTGATTTCCTCCTTCAAAACCCTTTCCAAAGATTCAAACCCGCATGAAATGGTGAAAGAAAGACCAAAATTCACTAAGGACCCTTTTTATATGATCTGCCCAGGGATTTTCGCACCTGCGGACCCGAACCTGCGGTCCTAGGTGCGCACCTACGCATCCAACTTAAAGTACCATTTTCCGCACCTACGACTTCTTTGCACATGAGACTCCGCAGGTGCGACCAAAGTCCTGCACCTGCGACCTCCTTCAACCCGCCACAGAAACATTCCACGAACAGTTTCTTTCAGCTGCATTTTCCAATTTTAATCCTTCCGATGACTATCCGAAATTATCCCGAGCCCCTCGGGACCCCAACCAAAAATACAAAAAAGTCCCATAACCTTATTCAAACTTTGTTGAGCCTTCAAAACACCCAAAACAATGCTAAAACACCAAGATCACAACAGATTCAAGCCTATGAACTTAGAAATTTCCAAATTTCGCCAATGATGCCGAAACCAACCAAAACACGTCCGAATGAACTAAAAATTTGCACACACGTCCAAAATGACGCCACGAACCTGCTCAAACTTTCAGAATTCTATTCTAACCCTGATAGCTAATTTTTCACTGCCGACCGAAAATCGCCAAAAACTCAATTTCGCCAATTCAAGTCTAAATCTACTCCGGACATCCGAATGACATTCCGAACACACTCCTAAGTCCCAAATCACCTAATGAAGCTATCCGAACCATAAAATCTATGTTCCGAAGTTATTTACCAATAAGTCAACTTCTGGTTGACTTTTTTAACTATTGAACCAAGTTAAGAGACTAAGTGTCTCATTTCTCTCCAAAAAATCGCTCCGAATGTGAGCTGACCAATCTAACAAAATATAATGAAGCTGAACCACATAAAATGAAGCAGAAGCGGGGGAAACGGGGCTATTACTCTCGGAACGACCGGCTGGGTCGTTACACTTAACCTCGAATTTAGGAAATATTTTTCAAAAAACTTATCTGCTACATGTTATGTATTTGGGGGTGACATATACGCGAGGTGACGAGTGTATATACGGGCACCAAGATTATATCATGATCGGGAGGGGGGGGGGGGAAGGGGGGGGGGGGATTTAGG